>JAQZBX010066640.1:0-16077 GCA_029593785.1 Cabassous unicinctus
TTTTGATAAAGCCAGCACTCTTCCTGTAAAAACACTGAAAAGCCTTTGAATATTAGGAAATTAACTCAAAATGAGAAAGATCACATATGAAAATCCCACAGCTAACATCATATTCAAGGGCAAGACAAGGATTATCACTTTCACAAGTATTCAACATTGAAATAATTTTTCTAGCCAGACTAATTTGGTAAGAAAAAAAATAATAAAAGGCATCCAAATTGGAAAGGAAGTAGTGAAATTTTCCCTGATTGCAGATGACAGGATCCTATATAGAAAATTCTGAAAAATCCCCAACAACACTAAGATTTAATAATTATTTCAACAAATGAGTCAATATATATATATATCTGTCAATGTGTATATATTTAGTGCCCCCTTGAATGAGTGGGGACTACCAAGAGAATATGGGGACTCCCTGAAGTCATTAGTGAGTATATTGGCTGTGCTACAGCATGTAGCCCAGCAGCTGCATTTAAATAAGAAAAGGGGGACCAGCAGATAGTGGTGAACTAGTATGCCCCTTGCTAGGAGACCTGCAAGTGACTATCAAGGCAGAATAATTTGTGAAAGCTTCTGTGCACCACTTAGAGGAGGTATTAAATCTAGAAAGTGATCTGCACCTAGCACAGGCATATATGAAAGACTATTTTTCTGATCGCCTGAGCCAAGTTGATGATAAATTAGAAAACTTAGTGTGCAAGAGGCTGCAGGTTGCCTGGGGTCCAACTACTAAGGAGTGGAACCTATGGACTCTTCCTCAGATAAGGAAAAGTAGGGGGAGTGGGAGGTGGAAGAAAATGATGGGTACATCCCATAATAAAACAGAAGTAGAAGTCATTACAGGACCAGTCCCTTGGGGCCCAGCTGTTCCAACCCTCAGAGCAAAATCTGCATGGGTCTATGAGAGACTATGCCACTGCCAATTTAGGTGTTTTAGGGCAGAACTACAAGCAAAAATCTAGAGTCCCTGCTTAACTGGATTCTAAGGTTGTGGGACATTTAGAAGGGTTTGTACTATCTGGGGTGAAGATGAGCAAATTAGCCTTTATTACCACTCATCTTTCTCTGCACTAGTGTCTTTATACCACCTCAAAGGCAAAAAATTCATCACTGCTAGTTTGGTTAGTTGCCTGCAAAACTTCCTGGTGTAATGATGGAGATATACCCATATCACCCGCCACTGATAATCTATGGAAGAGTTGGAGCATGTATTGTGGGGGTTGGGGATGAAACATGATATTTATGCTGCTGACATTGTAGGGCCTAATGTCTAAGCTTTTCCAGGAGGCATAAAAGATGCTTTGCTACATACCACTCTCTACTGTTATTTGGACCTTGTGCATATATTCCTGATCACTCCCATAATATTTCAAAGCTTTAAATCATATGCAAAATCACATATGGCACCTTGATAATGTAGCTATCAACCCCGTATTTGGCCCTAGTGACATGTCTTCATAGGTCTACTACTTTTGTTAGAGAACACTTATTATTCTATTATTCTATTTTCTTTTATGTTGCTGATGTGGAATGTGGATGCAATGTGTGTCCTATGGTCAATACCAGCTGCTGCTTGGGAGTGGACAGTGGGAATCCAAGGCCTCGGCCTCCCCTCCTTAAATGAAACATAGCCCAAAGTATGCTAGCTGGCTACATGACCTGGACACTAGTTAAAATAATGCCTATGGCCAATTGATTTTTTAAACAAATGAAAAGTCATTTCTTGAACATACCTGGAATTTCAAGGGTTCTTAAATAGCAAAAACACATTGAAAAAGAAGAGCAAAATTTCACACACGTGGTCAGGCATCTATGATGAATATTACACAATGAGTAAACTAAAACAGCAAGAATATATTGCCTCATAGTTTCAGGAGCTAGAAGTCCCAAATCAAGTCATTGGGAAGGCAATGCTACCTCCCCAAAGTCTAAAGCTATCTGGTAGTGGCATATCTACAATTGTTGGGGTCACCTGGTTTACATTTCTGCCTTCTTTTAAATATTAATCTCTCTCCTTGTGTCTGGTTTTCTGGTTTCCATTGGTCTCTGCCTTCCATCTTCTCCCTGTTGCTTTCTCCAAGTACATCCAAATTTCTTCTGCAAGCTCTTGTACTATGAACTGAGACCAACACTGATTCAGTAGGGCTGCACCTGAAATAAGTACAGCATTTTATAAAAAATCTCATTTCCATGAGATAATACTCACAGAAATGCAGATAACATTAAAACATATGTCTGTCATGGGGGTACATAAGTAATCCTACCAAACATCATGATTTCAAGAGCCACAACACAGCTATAGTAAGCAAAATGGTTAAGTAATGGCATAAACATAGAACAATGGAAAAAAATTAAGCATTCAGAAATAAATCTTTCATCTAGCTAACTGATTTTTTATCCTACCTTTATTTTATTAATTTTTAAAAATATATTTTTATTACAGAAATTGTGAACTTACAAAACAATCATGAACATATGTGTAATTCCCATATCACACCCCTTCAACAACATACACTGTTGTGGAACATTTGTCACAGATATTGAGATATCATCAGACTATTACCAATAATTATGGTGCATAGTATACATTTGGAATATTTTTCCATACACCCAAATATTAACACAGTACCTCTTTGACATTGATGCAAGAATAATACAGTACTGCTGTAAACTCTAGTCCATAGGTTAAACTAATTATATTTTTCCCATGCTTCTCCACATTCTTACCACCCTGCAATAGTAATGTACATCCATTCTAGTTCACAGAAGGACATTCTTGCATTTGTACCATCAACAACAGTTGTCATCCTCCTCTGGGTTTACTGTGTTATTCAGTCTCTAGATTATTCTTTAGCTTTCTTTCAATTGACACTTATATCCCTAGACTACCCTTTTTAGCCACAATCCCATCTATACATCAGCTGCATTAGTTCTGCTTACTATAATGTGTTACCTTCAACTCTATCCATTTCCACTCTTTTACAGTCAAGTTAATTAAAACCTCTACATACACTAAGCATCAGTAGTCCTTTTCAGCTCTCCTCTTATCTTCTAATAACCTATATTCTAGTTTTTAACTCCATGCTGTATTTAGTTAATATTAGTGAGACCAGGTAATATTTGTCCTTTTGTGTCTGGCTTATTTCACTTAGCATAATGTCTTTGAAATGCATTCATGTTATCATATGTGTTCCAATTTCATTTCTTCTTACTGCAGCATAGTATTCCATTCTATGTATATACCACATTTTGTTTATCCATTCATTGCCTGATGAACACTTGGGTTTTTTCATCTTTTGGCAATTGTGAATAACGAAGCTATGAACTTTGGTGTGCAAATGTCTGTTTGTATCAAGGTTTTCAGTTCTTCCAGATATATTCCTAATAGAGGAATTGTTGTATCCTATGACAGTTCTATATTTAACTTCCTGAGGAATTGCCAAACTGTATTCATCAGGGGCTGTACCATTGAACAATACCACCAAAAGTGAAGGAGTGTTCCTATTTCTGCACATCCTCTCCAGCACTTATTGTTTTCTGATTTTTTAACAATGGCTATTCTATGTAGTGTGAAATATCTCATTGTTGTTTTAATTTTCATTTCCCTTATAGTTACTGATGTTAAACATTTTTTCATGTTCTGTTTGGCCATTTCCATTTCCTCTTTGGAGAAATTTCTATTTAAATCTTTTGCCCATTTTTTAGTTGGATTACTTACTCTTTTATTGTTGAATTGTATGATCACTTTATATAAAATGGAAATCAAGCCTTTATTTGATATTTGTTTTCCAAATATTTTCTTCCCTTGGCTGGGCTGCATTTTCACCTTCTTGATGAAGTCCTTTGAATCACAAAAGTATTTAAGTTTGAAGAGGCCCCATTTATCCCTGTTTTCTTTCATTGCTCTTGCCTTCAGTGTAATATTAAAGAATATTTCACCAGGACTTAAAGATGTTTTCTTACATTTTCTTCTAGGAGATTTATTGTTCTATTTTTATATTTTGGTCTTTGATCCATTTTGAGGTAATTTTTGTATAAAGAAGGAGATAGTGGTCCTCTTTCTTTATTTTGGCTATGGATATCTTGTTCTCCAAGCACCATTTTTTAAATAGACTATTCTGCCCCATCTGGGTGGGTTTGTGATCCTTGTAAAAAATTACCTAACCATAGATGTAAGAGTCTGTTTCTCAACCATCACTTCCACTCCATTTGTCTCTGTGTCTGTCTTTATGCCAGTACCATGATGTTTTTACCACTTTAGATAGGTAACATGATTTAAAGTCTGGAAGTGGGAGTTTTCCAACGTTGCTTTTCCTTTTTAAGATATATCTGGCTACTTGGGGTGACTTAAACTTCCAAATAAATTCGATAATTATATTTTCCATTTGTGTTAAAAAATGGTGGAATTTTTATAGGGATTGCATTGAATCTATATATCAACTTGGGTAGAATTGACATCTTAATGATATTTAGGCATCCAATCCAACTTAATTCTCTCCAGTTTTTTTTTTCTGTTGTTGTTCTCAATTGCATTTATTAGTGCTCTAATCTTTGCTATTTCATTCCTTATACTGGGTTTGTGAATAGTTTGCTGATTTTTACTACTTCTTCAGCTGTGTAATAAAGTCATTGATTTTAGCTTTCTTTTTTTTAATGTAAACATTGAGGGCTATAACTTTCCTTCTCAGCACTGCCATTGCTGCATCCCATAGGTTCTGATATGCTGTGTTCTCATTTTCATTTGTCTCAATATATTTATTGATTTCTCTTACAATATTTTCTTTGAACAGTATGTTGTTTAATCTCCATATATTTGTGAAATTTTCCTTTTTCTGCCTCTGGTTGCTTTCCAACTTTATTGTATTATGATCAGAGAAGGTGCTTTGTATAATTTCAATCTTGTGAATTTATTGAGATCATCTTTGTGACCCAACATATGGTCTGTCCTGGAGCAAGATTCATGAGCATGTGAGAAGGATGTATATCCTGCTCTTTTGGGGTGTAATGTTCTGTATATATCTATTACATTTAGGCCATTTATCATTTTATTCCATCTCTCAGTTTCTTGATTGATCGATCCTCTTCATAGACATTCTATCCAATGCTGAGAGCAGTGTATTGAAGTTTCCAAATGTTATTGAGAAACATCTATTATTCTCTTCAGTTTTTCCAGTGTTTGCCTCATTTAATTTGGGGCATTCTGGTAAGGTGCATATATATTTATGATTATTAATTTTCTTGGTGAATTGCCTCTTGTATAAATATATAATATTCTTACTTATCTCTAATAACAGTTTTGCTTATAAAGTCTATTTCATTCAATATAAATATAGATAACACTTTTTTTTTTTTGTTACTGCATGCATGGAGTATAGTTTTCCAGCCTATCCCTATGAATCTATTGATTTCCTTGGGTCTAAGGGGAGTCTCCTATAGACAGCATATAGATGGCTATTATTTTCTTATCCATTCCACAAGGCTGTGTCTTTTGACTGGTGAGTTTAATCCATTAACATTCAATAATATTACTGTAAAAGCAGTCCTCATTTCACCCATTTTGACTTTTGGGTTTTATCTATCATATTTTATTTTCACCACTTTTTTACACATTTAGTATTATACTGATATAATCTTCATTTCTAGACTCTCTTCCAAGCATCTCTCTCCTGTATTTTCTGGCTGTGGCACTCTCTTTAGTATTTCCTGCAAAGCCAGTCTCTTGGTTACAAGCTCTCTGTTTCTGTGTATCTGTTAGTAGTCTAAACTCCACCTCATTTTTGAAAGACCATCTTGGCAAATATTAGATTCTTGACTGGCAGTTTTTCTCTTGTAGTATCTTAAATAAGGTATGCCACTGCCTTCTTGCGTCCATGAATTCTGATCAGAAATTAGCACTTACTCTTATGGGCTATTCCTTGTATGTTATAAATTGTGTTTCTCTTGCTGCTCTCAGAATTCTTTCTTTGTTTTTGGCATTTTATATTCTTATTAGTAAGTGTCTCAGAGTAGGTCTAGTCCAATATTCAAAAGGGAGTACATTGTTTCTCTGGGATACTGATAACTATAGCTTTCAATATGGTTAGGAATTTCCTGCCAATATTTCTTCAACTATTCCTTCTTTCCCTTTTCCTTTTTATTCCCATGACATGCATGTTTCTACATATCTTGCTGTCATTTAGTTCCCTGAAACCCTATTCAATTTTTTCCATTCTTTTCTTCAACTGTTCTTTTGAATATTTGCTTTTGGAGGCCATGTCTTCAGGCTCACCAATCCTTTCTTTTGCCTCCTCAAATCTGCTGTTATATCCCTCCAGTGTATTGTTTATCCATTTATTTTGCAAGCAAAAAGCAACTGCAGTTAAACTGAGAAGCTGAGGGTGTACTGTCCCTTGGACCTTAGCTTGACACATGGCAAAGCACATAGCTGTATTTCCTGGTTTCTCCTTTCTCTGCCAGTTGCCATTGATTTTAGTTTCAGGCTGCTCTATCTGTGCCTTTTTTTTTCTTTGCCTGAATATCATTTTCTTATATAGGACCCAGTAATAGATTAAGACCCATCCTGATTGAGGTTGTTCATACCTTAACTGACTTAGCCTCATGAAAATGTACTAATTAAAACTGATTCACATCCAGAGGATTAGATTAACATTAAGACCATGTTTTTCCTGGGATACCATCACACTATATATCTGATAAAGGATTAATATGCAGAATATATAAAGAACTGGTACAATTCAAGAACAAAAATACAAATAACCCAATTTAAACATGGTCAAATTACATTAATAGACATTCTTTCAAATATATACAATTGGCCAATAAGCACAAGAAATAAATGCTCAACATCACTGTTCATCAAGTAAATGCAAATAAAAACCACAATGATATACCACTTCCTACCCATGATGTTAGCTAATATTTAAAAATAGAAAATATCAAGGGTTGGTAAAGAAGTAGAGAATTTGGAACTCTTATACATTGCTGGTGTGATTGTAAAATGGTGCATACACTGTGGAAAGGAGTCTGGCAGTTCCTTAAGTACTTGAACATAGAATTTCCATATTACCTAGCTTTCTCATTTCTTTTTATTTATCTAAAATTGAAAGCTGGATTCAAATAAATACATGTACAACAATCATCGTAGTAGCATTATTCACCATAGCCAAAATGTGGAAGCATCTCAATATTTAATAAAAAAATGAATAGTAAACAAATGTGGAATATACATACACTGGGATATTTTTCAGCCATGAAAGGTAATAAAGTTATGATACATGTCACTTCATGGATTAACCTTGCAGATTTCATGTTGAGTAAATTAAAGCTTGACACAAATAGATGAAAATTGTGTTCTCACTTACATGAAATACCTAGAATGGGTAAATTCATAGAGACATATAGCAGAATACAGGTTATCAGGGACCATAGTCTGGGAATTATAGCTTAACTGGTGCATGATTCAAATTTGAGGTAATGAAAAATTTGGGCTATGTGTGTGGGTAATTGTGGAATAATTTTGTGAATTTTTTAATACCACTGAATTGTACACTTGAAAGATGATACAATAGGAAATTTTGACTTTTATATTTGTTACTAAAATTAAAAGTTTTAAGAATTATATGCATTACATACAAAAAAAACCCTCTGTTTTGGGTTCTGTGTAGCATATTCTAATCCTTTTGCTTTAAAATAGAAATAAGTATGACAGAAGATTTTACCCTTATATAGTTAGCTTTATTAATATCCAGGAAAGATAAACATACTAAACGTATTTGTTGACTAAATGAGAATGAATGTTAAAATGGAAGGATGAACTAATTAAATCTCCACACCAAAAATACAGGTAGTGCTTTAATAATACTTTAATGTTTTTTTAACTTTGATAAAATAAATAGTTCCCCAGGGTGACAAAGTTGGACTCAATTGTGGTTTCCCTACACATGGCTATTCTGTTCTTCTATCTGAATGTATAATTAGTACTAGAGTTGGCAGTTGTATGTCCAAGAGACTTAAATCTTTGGGCTGTCCATGTGCCAGCTGGGCCTTGAATCTCAATGAAGATGCAACACCTACTCTCCAGTTTATTGGTCTCACCCAGGACAATTAACAACGAGGTGATGATGGAAAAATACCATACCAAGGAATGAAGAGAGTCTACAACTACTAGCAAGAAAGTCCCATCCATTGGACTTAATGAATCACAGCCCCCTCTCAATTAGAAGTGGAGTGCACATCACCTTCCTAGAATCCTCAGGATTGAGGAATGAACTATGAACTAAAGTAGACTTACTGGTATTCTACTATAGACTTATTGTGATTCTAGCAATGGAAGAAATTATATCATTGATGTGGGGCAGTGGCCATTGGAGGTTCTGAGGGCAGGGAGAGGGAAAAACAGGGGTAATGTGGTGGCACTGTTGGGACTTGGGAATTGTCCTGAATGGCATTGCAATGACAGATACAGGCCATTATATATCTTGACATAACCTATAGAATTGAGTGGGAGAGAGTGTGAACTATAATATAAAATTCAATCCATGTTTAGTGGCAAAGATCCAAATTGTGTTCATCAATTGCAATGAATGTACCACACTAATGAAGGATGTTGTTAATGTGGGAAAATGTGGGAGGTGTGGGGAGTGGGGTTTATGGGAATCTACCATATTTTCTATTTAACATTTATGTAACCTAAGTATCTTTACAAAATGTATATATAGGTGTAATATGGTGGCATTTTTGGGACATTGGAATATCTTGAATTATGTTCTAATGATGGATATAGGCCATTATTATATCTTTTCATAACTTGCAAAAATGTGTTGGAGAGAGTTTATTCTATGATGTAAACTATAATCCACACTTAGTGGCAATTCTCCAATGTGTGTCCATCAATTGTAACAAACATACCACACTAATGAAGGATGTTGTTAATGTGGGGAAGTGTGGGAATTGTAGGGAGTGGGGCAATTGGGAATCCCCTACATTTTTTATACCATTTATGTAAACTAAGAATCGTTTAAAAAAATGGAAATTAAAATTAAAAAAAAAAAAAGAGTGACACCAGGCATATTATTCTCTAAAATATTCACTTCATTTAGGCAGAACACAAGTTTTACTTCTTTATCTTGATATTTCTTATACTTAATATGGGCTTGGGATATTTCAGGTTCCTAAACAATAAAAAGTAAAATAATGCAGTAAATGACAAATTGTATAAAACCAAGAAGACATTATCAAGACTGTTACGTACTTAAAGCTACTCAATACAATGAATTTAACTACTTGAGCCTCTTTTTTTGTGGTACAAATATTCACACAAAGATCATGTTGCTGGTTCTTCTGTGATTTCCCTTAAATCGTATCATTCACATGGCCAAAGATGTGATCTGTATGATGTACTTTACAAGTTCAAGACAATACATTTATTACCTCCTCAGCTCTGATAATTTCTTTCTCTGTTTAACATTCCTTAAGCAGTGTAAAGATTTTGTTTTTAAAACCACTGTTTTTACACTAAGCATGTTGGTGAATTCTATTACAGCTCAAACTCTCATTGGAAGCTTATGGCTAATTTTCCAAGAAATATTTTGCACTCTAAGATGTGATTATGCTGTTTAAGAAGTTTATCTTGGCGAAGTAGAAAATACTCTGACTTATACTCTTTATTATTGAATCTAATGTAATCTCTGAATCACTAAATTTCACTTGTTAAAATATTTGAAAGACCTTATTCACATACACACACAGTGGTATAATAAATAAACATCATACCTCTATGACCCACGTTGAACCAAGTTTGGTCATATATACTTCATGTATTAAAATAAATACAGTAAAACAAATAAATTATGTTTTTATCTACTGAAACCTCTTCTTTTCTATTTATAGGCAAATATTATCAAGTTCATGAACATTTTGTGTTTTCCAAAACTTTCTTTATTTCATTTATGACTATTTAATTGGATACATAAATTAGATAGATAGATTGATAAATGATAAATTTTTCCTAGTTTTTTTGTTTTATTTAATTAATAAAATTAATGACATTTTGTGTGGTTTTTTTTTACACAGCAGTAATTTTTTTATATATATACTTCTCTTTCACTCTTTTTAAAATTTCAACACAGTTTCATCTTTTTTTTTCATAGATTATGGTCATGTTTTTAATTGAAAACATTGAGAATGAGAATGTGGTTCTGGTACAAACTCTGAATAAAAGGCCACCCTGTCCCCACTCCCCCATGACCACTAACAATTACTAGCTCGTCATTCCAGACATAAGACATTTCATTTATCACAGCAGGAGCTACTTAACAACATTGTTAACTTTGAAAAAAATTCTGCAGGAAGGGACTTCATTGGAAAATTATAAATTTTTACTAAAACTGGTGTAGTTTACAGTCAATTAATATTCACAAAAAGATGTTAGAGAAAGAGAAATTAAAATGTATCTTATTTTTTTTTTACATAATTGTTTGTGTTTTGTTTTGAAATCTGAGATTCACAGAGGTGTCCTTTACTACAGAATGCAAAGTAAACACCCAAAAAGCAACCACACTGCTGTTAATAACTAGACATTAGAAGCAGCTCCTGGGATTGTTGGAATATGGCTACTGAGTTTGGCAGATAAGGCTTAGCTTTCACTAAAATAAGGGAAAAGGAGCCAAAGTCTGCCTTGGGGACCTGCTTTGGGATACAGCAGACCAGGACACTGCCTCATAACTCCTAGGAGAGTGAGGGATGGAGAGATGAAGAAGCCAAAGCAACAAATATTGAGTTACTAAACCTCCCAGCCTCTGGAAAAGGTTCCCTTTCCCAACCCCTGAGATATTAAGCAAGTGTAAGACTCCTCAGGAACTGCATCTAACTGAGAGGAGAGCAGCTGTTTTGTATATATATATAGAATGGGAAGGTGCTCTTAATCATCTAGCAGGTTACTGAAAAGATAAAGAAGCCAAAGGAAAACCATGAGTTGCTCAATCCTGTGGCTGGAAGTGGCACATATACCCCACCCTCAGGGCAAATAGCCTAGGTGGAGCCACTAGCTCCCTGCTCAAAATAGTTTGTGAAGGTGGATTCTCTGGGAGGAAGAGGAGTCTGGGAAGGTAGAGAGTGGTATCTTTATGGTGAGTTTGGCCAGATGAGCCTCCTTTGAATACCAGAAAGGATCCCAACTCAACAGTGAGAGGGGAGGGGGATCTCCTAGCAGGCTGTCACAAACAGCAGCCCAGGTAAAGAGAAATTGGATTAGAGAGAAAGCAGGGACAGACAGGAGCCTGATCAGCAGGACTCTGGCAAACTGCTAGGAATTTAACTTGTCCAAGGGAAAGGGGCCAGATGGCATTCTGAAAGGCTAACTAATCTAAGGAGACAGGTTAGATCAATGGAAGAATCCCTGCCTTACATATATGAGCTCCGTATTTCAATTTCTAGCTCTTCTTAGAGAAGTGATCCATCAAGTTATCAGATATCCAGCTGAAACTTATGACAGGGAACATGTAGACATTCTCTTTATATTAGCTTTTCTTGGATCTGTTATTTTTTTAAAAAATCCTTTTTAAAAAATTTTCCTTATTTTACTCACTAAAACTTGGTTCAAAACCTGCAGAGGGTAGGCTGCAGGGTGATTGATGGACACTAGCAGCCTGAGAAGATCCTTAGGGGTCTAAGAAGGAAGGCTGTTTTTCCATGTTTTTTTTTTCTCTTTTTTTTTTCTTTCTTTCTCCATTTTTTAAAAATGAGATGCTGCTGTCTTGTTTCTTCTTTGTTGTGTTTCCCCTTCCTTTATTTCCCTGTTAGTTTGTTTTCCCTTACTGATTTTTTCTACCTACTTGCTATTTCTTTTCTTTCCTTCATCTTTCTATCTTCTCTTTTCTGTTGTTGTTCTTTCACTCCATCTCTTTTTGTTTTGTTTTAAATTTCTCTTGTTTTTATTTCTCTCTCTCTCCTTTTTCTCTGTTTTCTTTCTTAACATTTTTTTCATTCTCTCTTTTCTTTTTTCTTTTCTTCTCTCATCATTCTGGCCTTTTAATTCATTCTATATATTTTTCTCTGTTCTGTTTGTCATTTCATTGTTTTTATTCCACTTTTTAAATCTTATTCTTCTGTAATTCTTACTCATGTTAATTATTCATTATCCTAACCCTTGTATTAATTCTCTCTTACCTTTTACTATTATTACTATTATTCTTTTTCTCTTCCTATCTCTTTCCTTTTCTCTGGTCCTAATTTTTTTCCCAAGGGGACATAGAGAACAGGAAAGAAAGAGAATAAGATAAATGAAGTTTCAAAGGGAAACCTTACCACACATAAGAAAAAACAACAAAATAAAAATATAGTTTAGATATATAAGCTAATCAACTGATTAAACCCTTCAGGATAAACAGATACCTGGACAGCAAGAAAAAATTATGACATAATAAGAAACAGGAAGACATGGTCCTGTCCAATGAGCAAACTATAAAGCCAGAGGAGATGCAGAATATGGTACAACTAATCAGAGATGTCCAAACAAATATCATGAATAAACTTAAAGATGTAAAGGAAAAGATTAAGGATATTATGAAGACACAGGGAGAACACAAGAGAAAGAGAGTTGAAGGAGACTGTCAGAACAGCTAAAATGGTAAAAAAGAGAAATAAAAACAACATATGGTGTACATAAACCTAAATAAAATATGGCTAATGTAATTAATTCCTCGACAGTAATAACATTCAATGTTTATGGATTAAACACACCAGTCAAGAGACACAGATTGGCAGAATGGATAAGGAAAAATGACCCATCTATATACCATCTACAAGAAACCCTCCTTATACCCAAGGATTCAAGGAGGCTAAAAATGAATGGTTGGAAAACAATTTTACAGGCAAGCAATAACCAAAAAAGGACAGGAGTAGCTATATTATCAGACAAAATAGACTTTAAATGAAAAATTATTGTAAGTGACAAAGAAAGACACTATATATTAAAAAAAGGTAATCTATCAAGAAGAAAGAACAATCATAAGCATTTATGCAACTAACCAGGGTGCCTCAAAATACATGAGGCAAACACTGGAAAAACTAAGAGGAGAAATAGATGCCTCTACAATTATAGTGGGGGACTTCATTACACCATTATCAACATCAGAGAGAACATCTCTACCGAGAATCAGTAAAGAAACAAAGACTTTCAATAATACCTTAGAGGATCTGGACCTAATAGATATATACAGAATATTACACCTAAATAAAGAGGAATATACATTCTTTTTGAGTGCACATGGATCATTCTCCAGTATAGACAAGTGCTAGGCCTCAGAACAGCTCTCAATGAATTCAGAAAGATTGAAATTATACAAAGTAATTTCTTTGACAACATTGGAATGTAACAGGGCTTCAGTAAGGGGCACAGCACCAGATTAGGAACAAAGATATGGAAGTTAAGCAACACAGTGTTAGACAAACAGTTGATTAAAGAGGAAATCACAAAATAAATCAGTAATTACATAGAAACAAATGATAATTACAACACAACACATCAAAACCTATGGGATGCAGCAAAAGCTGTATTGAGAGGGAAATTTATGGCCATAAATGCCTATAGTGAAAAAGAAGAGCTAAAGTCAAAGTCCTAACTACACATCTGGAGGAATTAGAAAAAGAAGAACAAACTAACCCCAAAAGAATTAGAAAGAAGGAAATAAAAAAGATTACAACAGAGTTAAGTGAAAATGAAAATAAGAAAGCACTAGAAAAAATAAAACCAAAACCTGGCTCACAGAGAAGATTTAAAAAATTAACAACCCTTAGCTAGACTAACAAAGAAAAAAAGAGAGAAAATGAAACTACATAAAAAAAATAAATGAGGAAGCTGATATCATCACTGACCCCAAAGAAATAAAGAGTATCAGAAGATATTTGGACACTTTTACACCAACAAGATAGATAACTTAGAGGAAATGGACAAATTCCTAGAAACTCACAAGCAGCCTACATTGATGAAAGAAGAAATTGATGAAGCCAATAAACCAATCACAATTAACAAGATAGAATTAGTCATCAAAAACCTCCCAACTAAGAAGAGCCCAGGACAAGACACCTTCACAGGTGAATTCTACCAAACATTCCAGAATTCAAACAAACATCTATCCTGCTTAAACTCTTCCCAAAAAAAAAAGAAAAAAAAAAGGAAGTGAATGGAACTTTGCCTAACTCATCCTATGATGCCAACATCACCCTAGCACCAAAGCCAAACAAAGACATCACAAGAAAGGAAAACTATAGACCAATTTCTCTAATGAACCTAGAATCTAAAATACATAAGAAAATACTTGCTAATCATATTCAAAAATACATCAAACAAATTATACACACTGACCAACTGTTTTCATCCCTGCTGTACAAGGATGGTTTAACATAAGTAGATCAATCAATGTAGCACACCACATTAACAGACTGAAAGAAAAAAAAAAATCACATGATCACCTGTATAGATGAAGAAAATGCATTCGACAAACTGTAGCAGTTTTTCCTAATAAAAACTCTTCAAAAAATAGGAATAGAAAGAAACTTCTTCTAAGATCCAGAGCAAGACAAGGATGCCTGCTGTAACAACTTTTATTTAACATTGTGTTAGAAGTCCTTGCTTGAGCATTTAGACCAGAAAAAGATATAAAAAGCATCCAAATTGGAAAGGAAGAAGTAAAAATTTCACTATTTGCAGACAACATGATCCTACATATAGAAAGCCCTGGGAAATCTACAAAAAAGATTCTAGAGTTTATAAATGAGTTCAGTAAAGTCATAGGTTATAAGATGAATGTGCAAAAATCAATGACATTTCTGTATACCCATAATGAGTAATCTGAGAGGAAATCAAGAAAAAAACATACTATTTACAATAGCAACTAAATGAATCAAATACCTAGGAATAAATTTACCTAAAGATGTAAATGACTTATAAGCAGAAAAATATACAACACTGTTAAAGGAAATCAAAGAAGACTTGAATAAATGGAAGAATATTCCCTGTTCATGGATAGGAAGATGAAACATCATTAAAATGTCTGCCTTATCCAAATTGATTTACAGATTTATCGCAATCCCAATAAAACGTACTGCAGCGTTTTTTTACTGAAATAGAGAAGCTAAATATGAAATTTATTTTGAAGGGCAAGGGGTCCCGAATAGCCAAAGATATATTGAAAAAGAAAAAGAAAATCAGAGGAATCACACTACTTGACTTTAAAACACACTACAAGGCTACAGTGGTCAAAACTGCGTGGTATTGACACAAATATAGACATACTGACAAATGGAATTGAATTGAGAGTTCTGATAGATCCCCACATATACAGTCATTTGATATCTGACTAGATTCCCAAGCCCACTCAGCTGGGAGGGAATGGCCTCTTCAATAAATCGTGCTTAGTGAACTGGATATCCATATCCAAAAGAATTAGAAAGGAACACCATCTCACACCCTATAAAAAAATTAACTCAAGATGGATCAAAGATATAAATATAAGAGCCAAGACCATAAAGCACCTAGAAGATAATGTAGGGAAGTATCTATAGGATCTTGTATTAAGAAATGGTGTCATGAACTTTACACACAAAGCATGAACAATGAAAGAAAAAAAATAGATAAATGGAATCTCCTCAAAATTAAAAACTTTTGCACCTCAGATGATTTTATCAAAAAAGTGAAAATGCAGCCAACTTAATGGGAGAAAATACTTGGTAACCATCTACCTGATTTGGGCCTAATTTCCAGCATTGTAACTGTTGGGGAATTTGATGTAATTATGAATTCCAAAAATATAATTGGATCATGCCTGTAATCTGATCTGTTAATCTGGGCATGATTGAATTATGATTAGGGCGTTAACTGAGCCATGTCAGTCAGTAGGGTGTTGAGCCCCACCCCCTGGTGGGTGGGGAATTGAATGTAAAAGGCAAGGCCAAGAAGAGAGTTGAAGCAGTCTTTTGAGAAGCAGTCTTTGAGAAGCAGCTTTGATGTTGGAAAGAAGGCCCCAGGAGAAGAGAAGAGAGCCGTTCGCCTGATCGCCTACAGCTGACCTTGTGGAGGAA
>JAQZBX010066641.1:0-16081 GCA_029593785.1 Cabassous unicinctus
TCCAGGGCCAGGGATTGAACCTGGGACCTCGTATGTGGGAAGATGGTGCTCAACACCGAGCCACATCAGCTCCCCTGAGTTGGTCTTTTCCTTTGTTTGCTTCTTTTTTTTTTTACCATTTTGTTAATTGTTTTATATACGTGTTATACCTATGTTACATTTTTTAGCTTTCCTTTTAATAATATACATGACTTTAAACTTTCCCTTTCCACCACTGTCATCCCCATATAATAGCACTACTAGTTACAAACACTATGATGTGCTTTCACCTTTTCTATTCATTTCAAAAGACTAGCAACCACCTATTTACCAATTCTCCACATATTAGCCTTCGGCTTTCCATTCTCTAACCCCATTCTAACTTCCGGTGACCTATATTCTAGTTACTAACTCCATGAGTTTACACAATATATTTAGTTCATAATAGCACAACCATACAGTATGTGTCCTTTTGGGTCTGGCTTGCTTTGCTCAAAAAAATGTCCTCTAGGTTAATCCATGTTCTCATATGAATCACAACTTCATTTCTTCTTACAGCTGTACAATATTCCATCATGTGGCTATACCACAATTTGTTTATCCATTCACTGGTTGATGGACACCTGTATTGTTTCCATCTTTTGGCAATCGTAAATAACAAAGCTATAAACTTCGGTGAGCAGATTTTTGTTCATATCACTGTTCTCAGTTCTGCAGGGTATATATGTAGTAGTGATATTGGTGGGTCACGTGCAAATCTATATTCACCTTCCTTAGGAACTGGTAAACAAGCCTCCACAGTGGCTATACCATTCTACCTCTCCTCCAACAGTGACTAAGCGTTCCTCTCTCTCCATATCCTCTCCAACATTCGTAGTTATCCAACTTTTTAACAGTGGCCATTCTAATAAGTGTGAAATGATATCTCGCTGTAGGTTTGATTTGCATTTCCCTAATCACCAGTGATGTTGAACATTTTTTCATGTGTTTTTTGCCATGTATATTTTTTCCTTGGACAAATGTCTATTCAAGTCTTTTGCTCATTTTTTAATTGGGTATTTTGTCTTTTTATTGTTAAGTTGTAACAACTCTTTATATATCATGGATATTAAACCCTTATCGGATATGTGATTTCCAAATATTTTCTCCCATTGAACCGGCTGCCTTTTCACCCTTTTGAAAAAGTCCTGTGAGGTACAAAGTGTTTAATTCTGAGCAGGTCCCATTTATCTATGTTTTCTGTGTTTGCACATGCTTTGGGTGTAAGGTCCAAGAAACCAGCATCTATCACAAGGCCTTTAAGATGTTTCCCTACATTTTCTTTGAGTAGTTTTATGATCCTAACTTTTATATTTCAGTCTTTAGTCCATTCTGAGTTGATTCGAGTGAGATAGGGGTCCTCTTTCAAACTTTTGGTTATGGATATTCAGTTCTCCCAGCACCATTTGTTCAACAGCTTCTGTCCCAGTGCTGTGGACTTGGTTGGTTTGTTAAATACTAGTTGGCTGTAGAGGTGAGGGCTTATTTCTGGACTCTCAATTCTATTCCACTGATCTATATGTCTATCTTCATGCCAGCACCATGCTATTTTGGTCACTGTAGCTTTGTAATATGTTTCAAGGTTAGGCAGTGAAAGTCCCCCATCGTGGCTCTTTATTCTGGGGATGTTTTTGGCTTTTTGTGAGCCCTTTCCCTTCCAAATAAATTTGGTAATTGCCTTTTCTATTTCTGTAAAGTAGGCTGTTGGAATTTTGATTGGTATTGCATTGGATCTATATATCATTATCGGTAGAAATGACATCTTCACGATATTTACTCTTCCAACCAATGAACATGGAATGTGTTTCCATTTCATTAGGTCTTCTTTGATTCCTTTTAGCAGTGTTTTCTGGTTTTTTCAATATAGGTCCTGTATATCCTTAGTTAAAGTGATTCCTTGGTATTTGAGTCTTTTTGTTGCCATTTGTATTAGTCAGCCCAAGGGGTGCTAATGTAAAATACCAAAAATGGGTTGTCTTTACAAAGGGTATTTATTTGGGGTAGAAGTCCACAGATACCAGGCCATAAAGCGTTAAGTTTCTTTTTTTTTTTTTTTTTAAAGATTTATTTATTTTATTTATTTATCCCCCCCTTGCTGCTTGTGCTGCTGTGTCCATTCGCTGCTGTCTTCTCTGTATCTGCTTATCTCCCCCTTGCTGTGAGGTCTCAGCGCACGAGCCGGCCTGCCCTCACAAGGAGGCCCCGGGACACGAACCCGGGCCTCCCATAGGGTAAACGGGGGCTCTATCCATTGCGCCACATCCGCTTCCTGCCGTGAGGTTGCTGCATCAGCCCACCGCACCGCTCAGGCCAGCCTGCCCTCACAAGGAGGCCTCGGGACACGAACCCGGGCCTCCCATAGGGTAAACGGGGGCTCTATCCACTGAGCCACACCCGCTTCCCAAGTTTCTTCTCTCACCAAAGTTCATTGCCACGTGTTGGAGCAGGACAGCTGCCGACGTTTGCCAGGGTTCAGGTTTCTTGTGTTCCTCTCTTTCCGGGGCTGCGTTTCTCTCCGGGCTCAACTCCTGTTTCTTCCACAAGGTCAGCTGTAGACTATGAGGCTCTCTAGGCTTTGCCTCTCTCCACAAGGCCAGCTGTAGACTCTCAGGCGAATGGCTCATCTCTTTTCCCGGGGCCTTCTCTCCTTCCTCACGACCAAGCTCTCTTACTTCCTGGGGTTCCAGCTCAAGATTGCAGCATCAGAACTGCTTCTCAAAAGACTGCAACTCTGTTCTCTGCCTTGCCTTTTATATTCGATTCCCCACCCACCAAGGGGTGGGGCTCAACGCCCTACTGATGTGGCCCAGTCAATGCCCTAATCATAATTTAATCATGCCCAGATTAACAGATCAGTTTACAAGCATGATCCAATTATATTTTTGGAATTCATAATTACATCAAATTGCCAGACGGCCACACCATTGTAAATTATTTATTCTGATTTCCTCCTCAGATTGCTCAATACCAGTGTACAGAAACATCACCAATTTTTGTGTGTTCATCTTGTAACACACCACCTTGCTGAACTCATTTATAGCTCAAGAAGCTTTGTCATTGACATTACAGGATTTTCTAAATACAGGATTATGTCATCAGCAAATAGTGATAGATGTACTTCCTCTTTAACTATCTTGATGCCTTTTTTCTTTATCTTGTCAAATTGATCTGGCTAGAACTTCTTGGGCAACACTGAATAACAGTGATGACAGTGGGCATCCTTGTCTGTTCCTGATCTTAGAGGGAAGGTTTTCAACCTTCCTCCCCTAAGTATGATGTTGGCTGTGGGTTTTACATAAATGCCTTTTATTATATTGAGGAATTTTCCTTCTATTCCTATCTTTTGAATTGTTTTTACCCAGAAAGGATGCTGGATTTTGTCGAATGCCAGAATCTTCTGCATCGATGCAAATGATCATGTGTTTATTTTCCTTCAATTTGTTAATGTGGTGTATTACATTAATTGATTTTCTTATGCTGAATCACCCTTGCATATCACGAAGACATCCCACTGGGTTGTGGTGTATAATTCTTTTGTTGAGAAATTTTCCATCTATGTTCACTGGAGAGACTGGTAATTTTCTTTTCTTGTAGTATCTTTATCTGGCTTTGGTATTAGGGTGATGTTGTCTTCATAAAATATGCTGGGTAATTTTCCCTCCTCTATAATTTTTTGAAACAGTTAAAACAGAATTGGTGTTAATTATTCTCAAAATACTTGGTAGATTTCACCTGTGAAGCCATCTGGTCCAGGACTTTTCTTTGTCTGGAGATTTTTCATAACTGATTCAATCTCTTTAAATTTAGTTGGTTTGTTGAGTTCTTGTATTTCTTGTAGAGTCAATGTAGGTTGTGCGTTTCTAGGAATTTGTCCATTTCATGCAGATTGTCTAATTTGTTGGCAAACAGTTTCTCACAATATTCTCTTCTGATGCATTTTATTTCCATGGGGTCAGTCTTAATATCTCCCCTTTCATTCCTGATTTTATTTGCATCTTCCCTTCTTTTTCTTTGCTAGTCTAGCTAAGAGTTCATCAGTTTTATTGTTCTTTTCAAAGAACCTGCTTTTGGTTTTCTTCATTTTCTCTATTGTTTTTTTTCCCTCAATTTTTTTTATTTCTGCTTTAATCTTTATTATTCTCTTTTTCCTTTGCTTGCTTTGGAATTGGTTTGCTGTTCTTTTTCTAGTCCCTCCATGAGTTTAGTTAGAGGACTTTGATTTTAGCTTGCTCTCCTTTTTAAATACATGCATTTAGGGCTATAAATTTCCCTCTCAGCATTGCCTCTGCTGTATCCCATAAGTTTTGACACCTTGTGGTCTTGTTTTCATTCATCTCAATATATTTACTAATTTCTCTTACAATTTCTTCTTTGACCCACTGATTGTTTAGGAGTGTGTTGTTTAGCCTCCACCCATTTGTGAATTTTCCCCTTTCCTGTTAATAATTTCCAGCTTCATTCCATTATGATCTAGGAAGATGCTTTGTATAATCAATCTTTTCATAATTTATTGAGACCTGCCTTGTGACCTAACATGTGGTCTATCCTGAAGAAAAATACATGAGCACTTGAGAAGAATGTATAACCCGGTGATTTGGAATGCAAAGTTCTGTATGTGTCTGTTAGGTCTAACTTGTTTATCACATTGTTCAAGTTCTGTTTCCTCGTTGATCTTCTGTCTAATGGTGTGAGTGGTGTGATGAAGTCTCCAGTGATTATTGTAGAGATGTCTATTTCTCCCTTCAGTTTTGCCAGAGTTTGTCTCATGCATTTTGGGGCACCCTGGTTAGGTGCTTAGATATTTATGACTGTTATTTCTTCCTGGTGGATTGTCCCTTTTATTAATATATAATGGCTAACTCTATCTCATTACTTTTTTTGCATTTAAAGTCCATTTTGTCCGACATTAACATAGGACAATTAACAATTTTTCCGGCTCTTTTTTGTTTTCATGGAGTTTTCATGGCTCTGTTTTCATGGAGTATCTTTTTCCGAACTTTCACTTTTTTTTTTTTTTTTTTAAAACAATTGAAGTATATCATTCATACATGAACACGCAAAAACAATAAGTGTTCATTAAATATTGTGAACTTACAAAACAAACATGTATAACATCATACAGGGCTTCCACACATCACCCCACCACAATACTTAGCATTGTTGTAAAACATTTGTTAACAAATTTTGAAAGAGCATCGTCAAAGTATTACTACTAACTATAGTCCCTATCTTACTCTCCAATACTTTTTTTTAAAGGATTTATTTATTTATCTTTATCCATTTTCACACACAGCCCCCCTGTTTTTGCTGATTTTGTGTCCATTCAATGGGCAACTCTGTTTCCTGCCTTCTCTTCTCATCCTTCTCCTCCTGTCTTCACTGGGATTCGATCCTCAGAACTTCCGATGTGGGAGAGAAGCAACCTACCACCTGCGCCACTTTAGTTCCCAGTTTTTCCGCGTGTCTCATCTTGGCTCTCCCTTGTGTCCCTCTCCTGTCACATCATCATCTTGCTGCTTGGCTCGCGGGGCCTGACAGCACACCCGCGCACAGGACCTGGTGGCCCACGCGCCTTCTATTTTTTTTTTTTTTTTTTTAATTTTTACCGGGAGGTCCTGGGGATCAAACCCAGGTCCCTCCATATGGGGGACTCCCAACCATTTGAGCCACATCTGTCCCCCTGCTGAATCTCTTAAGGTTGACCAGATAGCTAGAGTTACAGTCTTTTCCCATACAGGATGGTCATATAATAAATCAGGCTTGGTTTATCACCAGCATTTTTCTAAAAACCAGACCTAGGGAGAAAAACTAGGTCTGGGGACACATGCATGGTTTCTAATAAGCGAATGTTTAGCTTACCCTGATTATCACAAAATCAGGACAGAGAGAATATTTGCAACCAAGCTTTCACTTTTAGCCGACTTGTATACCCGGGTCTAAGGTGAGTGTGAGTCTCTTGTAGGCAACAACATATGGATGGCTCATGTTTTTTCATCTATTCAGTCAGCCTATGTTTTTTGATTGGGGAGTTTAATCCATTCACATTCTAGGATATTAGTATAAATCCATTATTTACTTCCACCATCTTATTCTTTGGTTTTCACATGTCATATCTTAATTTTGTCTGTCTTTTTACTCTATTGGTTATCATTTTCGCTACTCTTGCCTTCTATACTCTCCCCCAAACATCTCTCTCCTATGTTTTTCTTTTGGGCTGTGAGGCTCCTTTTAATGCTTCCTGCAAAGGTGGTTTTGTTTTTTTTTTACGAACTCTCTTAGTTTCTGTTTATGAATATTTTAAACTCACCTTCATATATGAAGGACAATTTTGCTGGATAAAGAATTCTCGGTGGGAAGTTTTTTCCTTTCAGTACCCTAATTGTATCATACCACTGTCTTCTTGCCTCCATGGATTCTGATTAGAAATCTGCACTAAGTTTTACTGGGGGTCCCTTGTATGAGATGGTTTGCTTCTCCCCTGCTGCTCTCAGAATTTTCTCTTTATCTTTGCATTTGGCACTCTGAGTGGTATGCGTCTTGGAGTAGGTATATTCGCATTGGGGAACGGATGTAGCTCAAGAGGTTGCACACCTGACTCCCACGTGGGAGATCCTGGGTTCAGTTCCTTGAGCCTCCTGAAAAAAACAAGCAAAACAAACGAAAAGACAAACTAAGGGAAGCCGATGTAGCTCAGTCATTGAGTGCCAGTTTCCCACATATGAGGTCCCAAGTTCAATCCCCGGCCCCTGGCACCTTTTGGGGGTGGGGGGGGTGGGAAATCAGATTGGCGTACACTGTGCTTTTTGGACATGAAATTCATATATTCATGAAAGTGGGAAAATTTTCAGCCATTATTTCCTCAAATACTTTTTCTGCCCCCTTTCCCTTTTCTTCTTCTTCTAGAACTCCCATGACAGGTATTTTGTTGTGCTTCGTGTTATCATTCAACTCCCTGAGCCCCTGCTCAATTTTTTCCCTTTTTTCTTTCTGTTCTTCTCTCTTCAATTTCACCTATTCCATCTTCTGCATCATTTATTCATTCTTCTTTCATTTCATGTCTGCTGTTGTATGCCTCTAATGTGTTTTTCATCTCACCCATTGTATCTTTCCTAACTATAAGCTCTGTTATTTTTCTATATGGGTTTTCAAATTCTTCTTTGTGCTCACCCCAGTATCTTCTTAATGTCCTTTATCACTTTAGCCATATTGTGTTTCACCTCGTTGATTTGATTTAGGAGATTTATGTAAATTTCATTGATTCGTTGTCTCAAATCCTGTGTCTCATCTGGAGCTTTGATATATTTCTTTGACTATATCTTCCATTTTCTTGGTATGGCTTATAATTTTGTGCTGATGTCTAGGCATCTGATTATGACGGTGAGTTTACTCTGATGCTCAGTTTCTCTTGTGTAGGAATTTATTGTATTTTACTGCTGTTCTTTGACTCTTGGTTCAACCTGTTCTAGCTCTTTAGGATTATCCCTCTTTAGGTGTATAAATCCAGGGCATGGACCCAGTAATGGGTTGCAGACCCTTCCAAGGGCCTTCCAAGGGGAGGGAGGCTATAAAGGCCTGAAAAAGTCTCTCTTACTTTAAATTTCCTCACGTGCACTTCCATACCAAAAGACAACCAAAGCAAAAGACAACCACACCAAAAGAGTGAGAATTATGAGTCAAATTAGTGAAATTTGATTCTACTGGAGTGTCTAACTCTATTTATTTCTATTTGTTCAGTGTATATTTTCATGGCTTCAGATGGTAATATCAAATTAACAAATGAAAATCTTAAAAGAGCTCTATTGAAATTGCTAAAAATTAGATAAGCCCATATATATATAAATGAATACCACTGGAGCCCAAACTAGACAAGCCAAACAGAATGAGAAAGGTCATAAAAAAATCTGACTAAAGAAACTATTTGAAGAAAAAAACTAAAAAGTTTGTCCTACATTCCTCCCCAATCTTGCTATAGCCTATCATACCCCAGGGTCTTCTAGTCTTGAGTGAATTCTAGCGACTCATTAAAACTAGTTTAGCAAACAATGGGGGTTGGGCTGGGTATCAAAGATAGGGGAGATGGGAGTTTAGCTTAGAATTCTGTCTACTAAGCCTGGAAATTTAAAATGATAGGGAAAGAGGGGATATTACAGAATAAAGTTTGTTTTGCATAGTCTGTCCTGTAATTCCCCAATTAAGCACAGTAGCCCCCCACCCCAAGAAGACTCCGTCCTCTGTTTGCTCATTATTTTTCCTTTAGAAGGCACTGGGAACCGAACCAGGGGCCTCCCATGTGGAAGGCTGGCGGTCAACTGTTTGAGCCACATTCACTCCCCTCCCCAATTAAATTTTTTTTTTTAATAAGCACAAACTAGCCTTTATTGATTACAGCGGGATTAAAGAGAAGAGGGCATACGACAACTCCTGGCCCTGGGGCATAGTTCAGATACCCCTTTGCTGCCTGGGAAAGCTCCCCAATTGAATTTTAACAGCCTTGCGATGAGAGTAAATTATACCATCGGTCAAATTTCAGTAAGTAAAGATCCTTGAAAGCTATGAAAAGTTTTTGCTAAAATACAATTAAAACAAATAGAATAATTGTAATACATTCTCCAGAACCTAATAGCATGCTTTGGAGGTTATTTATACTTTTAAGGTATTACAAAAACAAAGAGGTTTTAACCTCCTATGAAGGAATTGAAAACAGAAAACATTCATTAAATAAAATATCATTATTTTTGTTTTTATTCTACTTGGGTGCAATCTCCCTAGGTTTATCTGGATATTAATGAATTAACATTACGTCTGTCAAATCTTTACGATGAAAGTAATTGTAAACCTTTAATTAATGTGATTACCTTTACAAATGACTTTTAAAAATAACTGTTATCTGAATCTTCACATCCACACCACACACACACCCATCTTTATCGGCCCAACATTGCCTGACCCCAGGCACCATGCACGGTTTAAGATAAACTGAGGGAAGCCAATGTGGCTCAATCGATAGGGCTCCCATTTACCATATGGGAGGTCCCGGTTTGATTCCCGGGGCCTCCTGATGAAGGCAAGGCAGCCCGCGCGGCGTGGTGAGCTGATGCAGCAGAACAACCCAACAAAGGGAGATGGGCAGACACAGAAAAACACACAGCAAATGGACACAGCGAGCACAAGCAGCAGGGGGGGATAAATAAACAAATAAATAAAATCTTTAAAAAATTAAAAAATAAATAAATAAAAAATAAACTGAGAAAAGCAAAACCTAATTTTTCCAGACCCTTCTTACAAATGTCACCCTAATGATTAACTTTCTTTGTTTCAACCTGTATAAAAGCTTTGAGAAAAACCTTTAATGGGAAAGCAGATTTGAGAGAGCCCCATCTCCTGTCCTTCTGCTGATGTTAATAAACCTGCTTTCTCTCATGACCGTTCTGGTGTGTACTCCAATTCATCTGCTCTGGGCAAGAAGCCAGAGGGACCCCTGCTGGGGGTGGGGAGGAGGGGGGTTCCTTCAATAATAAAAAGCACCCAAAATGATCCACAGTATTAGATTAGGTAGAAGCATTAGAGGTAGAGGGAAAAAAATCTGAGGATAAAATATCAATTAAATATTAATTTTTCCTAGCACACTAATTACTTATTACTTACTGTTTCCTTTCAGTAGCTCTATGGCATCAAACTCAGAATCTGATTTGCACTTCACAAGTCTGAAAATGCAGTTTTAAAGAAAATCTAAACTACACATACCTTTGCATAGGATAGTAAGTCTCAAGTTAAAGTCTTTATAAGTATATATTAAATCTATGCTGATATAAGCCTCCCCAAAATAAATGAATAAATCAGTAAGCAAACCATATAAATGTGAATGGGCCAGCTTAATTTTGTGCTATGCAGATTATAATAATCTTAATGCAGATTATAATAATCTTAATGACATAAAAGCCTTGGTCAGAAATGCAGTTAGGGAAAACAAATATATCATCATATCTGACAGTGAAGGTTAAAAAAGAAGAGATTAAGAAAGTCAAATTCCATTACAATTCGGGTCAAACTAAATATGAAAGGATGTGAAAAAGACACAATTTAGAAAGACTTTTCTTTAAAAATGTAAAATACAGACACCGTAGCAAACAAATTTTAATAGGAAACTAACAAGGTAGAAATAGGAGAAAATGTACTTTCTAAGATAACGGTTAAAAGAAATATCTCTGTCTCAAAGCCCTCTTCTCAGTCACAGGTCCTCCTCTAATGACACATCTACCTTCAAAAGTCACAGTTATAAGGAATCATGGATAAATATTTCAGTGGTTGACTTCTTAAAGTATTAAAAATCATTAAATGTCAGGTGCCTCCAACCCAAAAAAAGGAATGAACTATAACTCTGAGACCTTTAAGGCCTGTACTTTGTACTTAACGTACTGCCAGTGCATTAAGTTATTTAAAAATATTAAAATGAAACAACTTATACCCAGGAAGAATAACAGCTAAAGTAAACTAGAATATGATGATATTTGATAGATAGACAAAACTAAAACTCAGATCTGGAGAACAAATCAGCTGTACCACTGCCATACAACAGACACCATTTTAAACTTAGTGATCCTATGAGATTTTCATCCCTGTTTGAGGATGCCAGCTCCTGAGATGGTTGTTACGGTCATACAGAAACTTTTACATATACTTGATGGCCAACGGACCTTGGATTGTACATGAAAAGAGTATATTAATGAAGATTAAATAATATATAGGTCAAGAAAAAAGAAAAATGGAAAGTAGACAGGTAGACAGAAACAGTGCCAATCAAATACCTCTTCATTCTTTGTTGAAATTCGCTGACGAAAACTCACGGGCTTCCTGTTCTCATCCAACTCATAATCTTCTTCATTCATCCATTCATTGAAAACATCAGTGTCCAAAATCCATTTAGCGTGAACCTAAAAACACATCAATATGCAAACATCCACCTTAGTAATAAAAGCAATTGGCCTTTTAATAAACGAAAACATTCAAAAAGAAACTTGTTTATTACTTCCAAAGCCTTAATTGCATAAAACAAATTAAAAGCATAAAACTACATTTTAACTTATGTTTATGTGAGTGGCAACTTAAACTTTAAGAATTTTTATTCCATGTCTTTTACTAATAAGCAAAGGGTAAGAAAGTACCCACTCAAGAAAAAAATACCACAGGGCACAAGTTTACTATTCTAAGAAACTGGACTCAACAGTTCCTAAAATTGATACAGCTTCAGAATTCATCCCACAAAGCAAATAATTAGAACTAAAAAACCAAAAGATCAAATTGCAGAATAACTGAAAAAGAGAACTGAAAACTTAATGCATCTTAAAAAGTAAAACAATTTTCTACACCATGTAATAGAAAAACATGTGAGAAACACTTGGACTCATTAAAGTATATTGAAAATGAAAAGGCAAACAAAACACTGAAAAAAATTGAAATTAAGTTAAATTTACTTTAAAAGTTCATTTATATTAATAACAAAATGATTATGACCCAATAACATTTAACATCTTCTTGTTAAATTAACAAGAGTAAGAATGACAATGCAGTAAATATTTTTTTAGTATTGAGTGAGTATATGACAGGCTATTTGTCCATCTTAATTCATTTATTGAACTACCTTATTAGGTATGTATTATTATTAATACTATCCCATTAGCACAAATATAAGATATCACATCAATATTATTTTATGTAGTGCTAACAAATAAAAAATGTTGCCAATTTTAACTAAGATCAGACCAACTGTAAAGAAACCTTGATTCCGGAGATATTAAACGTGAAAAAATGTGCAACTTAGAATCAAAAAAGAGTTGTAAGTTAAAATTAGAATTAAAAAATGTGGTAAGTTACTCAACTAGAAAATGGTAGGTCAAGATTTTAAACCCAGGCAGCCTAGGCTCGAGTCCATGCTCTTAATAACTACTGAACTACACAGGGCAAAGCTTATGAAGGCTTGTTGAAGGAAAAGAAACATACAGAAAAGTACACGTATTGATAGCATACTACTCATGAACTTCCAAAAACTTACAACACTCACTCTTAAGCAATGCCCAGGAGAAGAAACACAAGATCACTATGCAAGGGTAATCAGTATCCTAAGTTCAAACAGCAGAGATGAGCTTTCACTGTGTTGTGCTTTACACAGATGGGATCATACAGTAGGCTCTGCTCTATGTCTGGCATTTTTCACTAACAAAATTTTGTGAGATTTATCCATAATCTTGCATTTGGTTACAGTTTGTTCATTCTCACTGCTGCATCTTACTCCAGTTTGTGAACACACCACCTTTTGTCCATTTTACTTCTGATGGTCATTTGAGTAATACTCACTTTGGGGCTATTAAGAACAATGCTCATATTCACACTTTTATACATGTCTTTGGCTAACATATGCATAAACTTCTGTTAAGCATATGTTTAGAAGAAGTATGCTTATGTTAATCCTTAACAGATATGACCAAACAATTTTCCAAGCTAGCTGTACTAATTTACACTTCTACCAGCACTGTATTTCATTCTGGTTGCTCCACAGTCTCAACTAATGATTGATATTAGCTGCTTTGTTTTTAATTCATTCTAGCTGTCCTGGTTGGCCAGTTCTCAAGCTCCCCTGCCCCATTTTTAATAAAATGGGTTTAGGATAATATCTTTGATGTACCTTGATTTAATGTAACCTGAAAGGTTTCCTTGTGTACAAATTATGGAAAAAGCCTATGTAAATAGAGGAAGAAAATTTATTTCAAGGTATGATTATGTTAAAGAAAAGGGTAAATTAACTCAATGACTAGAAAACATATGTCACAGCATTTGAAAACAGAATAGCGTTTTCCAAGGTATGGACCATAGTATGCATATATCATAAAAATAGAGCTAGACATTCATACTATACATTATTTACTATCCAGAAACTCTTGATAGGAATCACTTGAGAAAGTATATTAGAACAGATCAGCACAGTAAACAAATCTTCATGCTAAGCACTTTGCCAAACGCCTTACATCCATGATCTCTTTAATCCTCCCAAGCATGGTTAAACAATGTAGGTGTTATTTTCATTTCTCAAATCAGCAAAAGAGGACACACAGAGTTTCAGTAAGCTGCCCCATCACATCCTTAACTAGAGGCAAAGGTTACATTTACACTGAATTCCATCTGAGCACTTAAACCACTATGCTCTATTATCTCTCTCATACAAATAACTGAGAATCAGAATAATATAATAGGCTATGTGGCCTCTGATAAAATTACCTGTTTTGAAGTTCAGTTTCCTAACCAATAAAAAGAATACCATAACCTCTAAAATCAATTCCAGTCCTAAACTTCCGAAATTATGATTTTCAGAGAAATATATTTCTAAAAATCCTTCAATAGTACATTACAATGTACAATTCTTTAAAAGTCAAATATTTTACATTCTTATTTTCTCCTTGAAAATGTGTTTTTATTCCACTTACATGACAGAATGTTACTAAATACTTTATAATGTGCAAAAAATCTTTTCAATGAAACTGAGGGAAGAAGAGGTAACTGTATCTAGTTAGAAAATTTGAGCAGGAATTCCTCCTCTCATTTTCTGTATTATTTTATAAAACAGTGTCCATATATTTTGATTTTTCATGAACTAAGTCTGATTGTTGTTACAAATTTAGCAATTTAATTTTTTAATTAAATTGTGTATATTAGTAATATTTATAAAATATGTGGGAAATAAAAAAGGATCGAAGTATCTGTGTATATGCATCCTGATAAAAAAAAAAAATTACCATTAACTTTGACACAGTCCTTGTGTTTGTCCTGCTCTCTACCCTTTCAGATGTATTTCATACTTTTGTACCACATATGTAGGTATACCGGTACAAATCCCTTTCATTACTTCTTATCTTAAAAGTTTATAATGTCAGTGGAATCAATATATTCTTTTGTGATTTGACTTTTTAACATTACATTCCTGAGATTTTATTCATATTATACAAAGTATAGTAATATACATAATCGTTTTGTTTAATCCACAATTTTATTTATTTTCTTCTCATTAAGTTTAAATTCTTGAGGGGTACAGCATCACATGGATTTGGTGTCCAATGGCCTTAGCAAGAAGGCTGCTTTGGAATTTAGCACGAACCATGCCACTATTTCCATGGGCATGCGTTACCTTTCCCCACATTACTCTGGTTATGTTAGGTTTGCCGCGAGGAGTCACTGTGTTGTTTTTTGCTTTGTACACATAAGCACTCTCTTGCCCAAACAGAATTCAGTTTCATCTCAGGCATAAACACCTTCAATTTTTTTTTTTAAAGATTTATTTGTATTTATTTGTTTATCCCCCCCCCCTTGCTGCTTGTGCTCTCTGTGTCCATTTGCTTTGCGTTTTTCTGTGTCTGCTTGTCTCCCTTTGTTGGGTCATCTTGCTGCACCAGCTCACCGCGCTATGTGGGCCATCTTGCCTTCACCAAGAGGCCCCAAGAATCAAACCCAGGGCCTCCCAACTGGTAAACGGGAGCCCAACCAATTGAGCCACAGCCGCTTCCCTAAACACCTTCAATTTTAAGAAGAGCTGTGTGCTCCCTCTGGTTCTGGAGCCCCTGCTTGTAACCAGCAAAAGTGGCTTTGAGCCATAGCCTTCCAGACATATTTGTCGTTTTAGAAGTCCGAGTCCCAGCAGGCCTCCACAAGCTCCAAGATGGTGGAAAGTGAGTGGCCAATATAAGAAATCTTTTGTATGAATATGCTAAAGTACACCCACTGTAACACTGATAGGTATGTGGTTACTTTCACATTAAGCTATTATGAACAGTGCTGCTATGAATTTCTTTGGACATTATCTGTTATGTATGTTCAGAATGAAATTGCTGTCTCATAAGCACTGCAAACATTCACCTTTTCTAAGTAATGCCAAATTGGTTGTAAAAATTTATTTGAGCAACAGTGTATCAGTTTTCTGATTATTCCACATCCTTGCCAATGCTTAGTGTCTTCTGACTTTGTAATACATACCCTATCTGGTGGGGGTGAAGTGGCATCTCATTGTGGTTTTAATTTGTACTTCTCTTATTACTAGTTTTATCTTTTCAGGAATTCTTTATCTTTGGTGATTTTTTTCTATGACGCACATGTTCCCATCTTTTGCTCATTTTTCCATTGCACTTTGTCTATCTTCTTCATTTGTAGGAGTTCTTTAGATATTCTGCGTATTAATCCATCATCGGTTATATGTGTTAAAAATATGCTTTCATGGTGGCTTGTCTTTTTGTTTTCCAATCCTGAGGTTATCAATGTATTCTCCATCAACATCTAAAATTTTTTTTACTTTTTCCTTTCCCATATAGATTTTTAGTCCACCTGGAATTAATTTATTCCACCAAAGTGTATAATCAATGGCTTTTAGTATAATCACAATGTTGTACATTCATCACCACAAAAAAATTTTAGAACAATTTCATTACTCCAAAAAGAAAAACTCCATACCCCCTGAATGGAAAGGTGAAGGTTACACCTTGTGCAGAACTGGTAAAAAGGATGTGTGTTAATCTTTGGAAAGGTATTAGTCAGCAAAAGGGGTGCTGATGCAAAGTACCAGAAATCTGTTGGTTTTTATAAAGTGTATTTATTTGGGGTAAAAGCTTACAGTCACAAGGCCCTAAAGAGTCCAACTCAAGGTTTCTTCCTTACCAAACTCTGTTACCATGTGTTGAAGCAAGATGGTGGGCGAAATCTGCAAGGGTCCAGCCTTCCTCTTCCCTCCTAAGGCTCCAGGAGTCCAGCTTCTTCGGATCTCAGCTGTGGGATGGCAGAGGGCTTGTCTCTCTTCCCAGGGCTCATTTCATTCCAGGCTCAACTGCTCTGTTCTCTTCACAAGGTCAGCTGTAAACTATCAGGCGAATGGCTCATCTCTCTTCCCCGGGCCTCTGCCGTATCTATGGAGCTGTCTCTCTTCCACTGTGTATCTTTTCTCTGTATCTACTTCTCTGTTCTCCTTGAGTAAGTGTCCATTTATACAGCCCACCAAGGGGGCAGGGATTCAACTCTGAGTCTCCCTAATGAT
>JAQZBX010066643.1:0-16076 GCA_029593785.1 Cabassous unicinctus
GGAAAGATCTAGTTCCTCACCATTAAGTATGATGGTAGCTGTAGGATTTTTATAGAGGTACTTTATCATGTTGAGGAAGTGTATTCAGCCAAAGGGATGCTGATGCAAAATACCAGAAATCTGTTGATCTTTATAAAAGGTATTTATTTGGGGTAGAAGCTTACAGTTACCAGGCCATAAAGCATAAGTTTCTTCCTTCAGCAAAGTCTGTTGCCACTTGTTAGAGCAAGACAGCTGTCGACATTTGCCAGGGTTCAGGCTTCTTGGGTTCCTCTCTTTCCGGGGCTCCATTTCTCTCTGGGCTTAGCGCCTCTGTTTCCTCCACAAGGTCAGCTGTAAACTATGAGGCTCTCTAGGCTCTGCCTCTCTCCACAAGGCCAGCTGTGGACTATCAGGCAAATGGCTTGTCTCTATCTCGGGGCCTTCTCTCCTTCCTCATGACCAAGCTCCTCTGTCTGCTTGCCTCCCCGGGCTCCAGCATCAAAACTCCAAAATCAAAACTACTATATCTCTGTCCTTTTCCATGCTTTTTATATTTGATTTCCCACCCACCAAGGGGTGGTGCTCAAAACCCTACTGATGTGGCCCTGTCAATGCCCTAATCATAACTTAATCATGCCCAGATTAAGAGACCAGTTTACAAGCATAATCCACTATCTATTTTTGGAATTCATAACTATATCAAACTGCCAAACTGCTACAGGAATTTTCCCTCTATTCCTAGCTTGCTGAAAGTTTTTATCATGAATGGGAGTTGGAGCTTGTTGAATGCTTTTTCTGCATCTATGATATGATCATACGATTTTTCTTCTTTACCCAATTGATATGATGGATTACATGAATTGATTTTCAGATGTTAAACCAGTCTTGCATACCTGGAATAAATCCCAGTTGGTCATGGTGTATATCGCCAGATTTGATTAACTAATACTCTGTTGAGGATTTTTGCATTCATGCTCATAAAAGATATTGGTCTATAGTTTTTTTTCTTGTGATGTGTTTATCTGGTTTTGGTATTTGAAGAATTCTGGCCTTACACAGTGAGTTAGAAAATGTTTCTTCATTATTCTATTTTCTGGAAGGGATTGTAGAGAATAGGTATCATTTTTTTCTTTAAATGTTTGATAGAATTCACTAGTGAAACTATCTGGGCCTGGTACTTTCTCTTTTGAAAGGTTTTTACTTATTGATTCCATTTCATTAATAGATGTGAGCCTATTCTTATTATCTTTTTCTTCCTGTGTGAGTTTTGATAGAATGTGTCTTTCAGGTATTCATCCATTTCATCTAAGTTATCAAATTTGTGGGCATAAAGTTGTTCATAATATTCCTTCAGTCTTCTTTTAATGTCAGTGAGATCAGTAGCAAAGGGCCTTTGTTTCATTTCTGATATTAGCTATTTGTGTCTTCTCTCTTATTTTCTTGGTCAGCCTGACTAGATGTTTATCAATTTTACTGATCTTTTCAAGAACCAGCCTTCCTTACAGAGAATAGAATGAAGAACAGAATGTTCTGGGGGTGTTTCAAAATGGCTGTTCTCCTCCTCCCTCTTCCTGAAGCCACAGAGGAATTTCCTCCACCTTCACAGTCAGAACCTTATAGGACACCTGGAGGTAAAACTCATGAAAGTGTGGGGGACCCCTGAGGCTAAGCCTCCCAGAGTTTTTATCTCTCAAGCTAGACAGGGAGGAAGCCTCCAGCAATTTGTCTATTACAGTTTAAGTGTTCCTAAGGGTAGGAGGTAGGAGCCTTGGGCTTCTGCTCCTGGTAAACTGTGATTCTCTGTATCTGCCTCTCCAGTTTTCAAGGCAGCAGTTTGCCTTGTGACCTCAATTCTCTGGTGGATCTAAGAAAAGTTGTTGTCAGTTTGTTCAGCTTTTTTTTTTTTCTTGTGAGAATGAGAGCAATGACTTCCCAGCTCTTTATATGTCAGAGCAGGAACTGGAAGTCCACTCAAAGCCTTTAAAGTATTATTCTACTGACTTGTAGGAAGAGTGTGGCTGATGAGAAGGCTGATGGAGCTGTGATACCATTTCTTTATAGTTGACCTTACATATTTTTTTCCTTATTGGAAACTATTGGTGTTCTTGTTGCCAGTAGTGGGTTTCCAGGTTCCTGGCTATGTTGCAAGAAAGGATTCAAAGACATGAGATAGAGAAGGCAAGCAGGTAAAGGGTTTAATGAGAAACGAAAGAAAGTGAGAGTACACACTAAAGACCTGAGCGACGGAGTGCTCAAGGGCAAGAGACACACTGGGGTCCCCAGGGTAGGCTTTATCAAGGTCATTTTTTTCTCTTCCCCTTCTCCTTCATTCAGGAGGGATCCTAGCTATTTGCTGTCCTGATTGGTTGTTTTTCTGCCTTCCTATTGGTTTATGTACCCGCTTGCTTTTAGGGAACCACTGGGGAGCCCTTCCTGTTTGGAGTTATCTTATGCTTTTTTTGAGCCTGTAAGTTTCAAATGGGACCTTGTGACTAGGTTCTTTGTGGGATCTTCAGCTGTGATGGTTATGAATTTGTTCTGACCAGCTGCCTTCCCTCATTTCCTATACTAACCTGCCTCATTCTGAAATTTGAAATTTAGGTATCAATGTTTTTTCATTTATTAAGCAGGTCACTTTGGATCTTTGCAGTCTGGAAACTCAAATCTTTGTCACTCCTTTGGGAAATTATTTTCCATTATTTCCTTCCTCCATTTCTCTCTCTCTCTCTCTTTTTGGGGGGGTGGGGAGTGGGGGCAAGGCTCTTTTCAGTTGAATATTGGCTTTCTAGGACTGGTCTTATCTTTTCTCTCATATTCTCTAGCTTTTTAATGTTTTTTTATGTACCAGGAAATTTCTTTTTTTCTTGACTTTGTTTTCTTGATTTCTCTTCAAATTTTATTTTGGTGAATATCTATATATAATTTTTAAGAGCTCCCGCTTATTCTCTGCCTTTTTTTCCTTTTACAGAGGATCTTTTTTCTTATTGTGTGGAAATAATATCTCACTTTGTATCTTTAATTTTATTATTTGGAGTTTTCATATTTTAATTTCTATTTTGTTTCCTGAATTTACTTTATTTTCTCTAGGGTAGTTTTCCTTTTCTGTATCTTTGTCTTTCTCTTTCATGATGCTCTTTTATCTCATACACCTAATGTTCTACTTATATTTTACTGAGTAGCAAGTATGACTTTCCTTTGCTAATGCATATTTAGGATTTATTTAAATCTATATCTCTTCTTTGAGTAGAAATTTTTGCTGGGTATTCTCTGTAGAGTAAAGAAGGGAAAGGCTTAATGACGAGAAATCTTTGCATTGTTTGGTAAGCAGATAAGAAAGGGCCCTACAAATACCAAAATAAGGAATTTTCTCTGGGGGTAAACATACATACATCAGAAGCTTTGTATTTTCATAGACAATTTATTCAAATTCTTTAGAGAAAAGCAGGTGTGATTATTGCCTGAATGGAAATGCCAGCTGTTTGTACTCTGTGGGTAGTTGGAGGAGTTGAGGTGGGTATGGGGGCAGGAGGTGCTGGTATCCTTTGTTGAACCTGTTTCCAGCCTCATAGCTTACTCTTAACGTACACCATACATTTGTCTTTAGGACCCTCTGGAGTTTGTCAGGAAGACTGGACCTCACTTCTTCTGCAGCCCCTTAATACTAGGTTCTAGGCAATAGCTTTCTCCATGCATTTCATATATCAATCCCCTGCCACCTGCTTTCAATCTTCTAGAAATTTGTTGAACTCTCTCAGTTAATTGGCAAATTTCTTTCCAATTATCTTTATTGTTTAAGTTCATTCCTTTTTATGAGTTTTAACTTTCATTTCAGTGGGGTACTAAGAAGGCTAAGAGGCAATCCTAAATGACTAATTCGCAATCCGGATGCAAAAGTCTGTTATCTTCTTAATTGAAAATAAGGGACATTTCCCCTGGTTTTATTTTGTTTGAGAATTAAGGATTATGTTATAATTATATATATTGAGGTAGCATAACATATTAGTTGAGAGTATAAAATTTGGTGTCAGAGCAATTAAGTTCAGATCCTGTGGTAGCCACAGTTTAGTTATCTCTGGCTTTTCATTTGTAAAATGGAAATAATAATAATAATATACACCTCATAATCAAATGGTGGAATAAATGATGTAAACTGCTATACATGATTCTTGGCACATGGTAAAACTTGCACAAATACTAGCTTTATTATTATAATTTGTTAAACTCTTTTTAATTTTTAAAATATGATAAAACATTAACATAGTCAAGTGATATATTGACTAAAATCCTCTTTTATTAGGAGTGGCAGTTTTTATATGAGAGTTGAATCACATTTAATATATTTCACCGGGGACTTAAGACAGTCACCAAAGGTCTTGTTTAAATTAGATGATTTTAACATTCCTTTCCATCTTAAAAGAATTTAGATTCTATTACTCTGTTCCACAAGTCTGTATTAGTTTTGGCAAAAAATAAGGCTTCTTTTATGATATCTATCTCTTTATTAATTGGTTCAACTATTTAGAATGCTTTGGGGGGCATGTAAAATTATAAGTAGAAGGAGTCTTAATAACTTTTTGATAATGACAAAAGTTCGGACTAAATTTAAATTGATTTTGTACCTTGGTATTAATATCTGTAGGGCTATTATACAGCTATTAATGAGGATACAGCTATTATAATTACAGCCATTGTAATGAATGAGAAAATTATTTTACTGGTTAAAGAGAAACATTACATTATCATCTGCATAAAATGGCAATTTTTTTTTTCGCTGCCTGAGAACACTTTATAGGCATATCCGTACTGTGTGTTTATGTTAGCTAAGAAGAGAATACCTCCCCAATAGAATTCCTTTCATTTAGCAGAAAACAGTAACACTTTCAGGCTTTTCAAAGCAATTCAGGGATGTGGAGTCAGGATTTGAAAAGAAATGTTTTGAAAATCTGTAATTAAATAGAGTAATCCCATTTATTCTACTTAACTTCTTAGCTTGCCGAGCAGTATCCATCCGTCAGAAATTGTTGATTCACAGCGATGACTTTAATCCTTTGGTGCTGTTTTTAATTCACTTACAAATGACTCTCTGTGTGAAAGGTCATAGCTGCTCTGTCCTTTAAGGTCCCGACGGTTCCGCTGCGTGCAGGGGATTTCTGCAATGGAGACTTTGCTCCTAGGACTAATGGAACTTTTATAAAGCCAGCGCGGTCCCTACCGTTTGTTCTTAGGGGAGATTTTATAATCAAGCTTTAATGATAGAAATGTCTATGGTTGGTACATTCAAGGACATCTTCCCCAGCTTTGTGAGTAAAAGATATGATCACCTCATATAAAGTAGGACGGGGAAACGAGGTGCGTGAACCTGAACTGCGCATCAGGGAGCCGTTCCAGGCACAGGGTTTTGTAAAAGGCGGTAGTAAAAGCCGGTTCCCCGGAAGCTTTATTGGCGGGCGGTTCGTAATAGCCTGGTTTATTTCTCCACGCGGTACACTCACTTCCACTCCGTGCCCCCGGCCCTGCCCTGGCTAAAGAGCTTTCCTTCACTGAAAACAGTTTGTAAATCCTGCAGTCACTTACTTGTACAGGTTTCCACCTCTTGCTGACAAATCCAGCACCTGCTTGCTTAGTCAGTGGCGAGAGCTTTGGAGTTGTTGACATTTTGAGTCATTCGGCTTTGATGAACATAGGGAATGTATTTCCAGATTCTAACTCACCCGGGTGTCGACCCCCCCCGCCCCCCACAAAAATAAACATATACCTTATTCCCTAATTTTATCAGTGACTTTCATACGACACTTAAAAAGATCGGCATCAAAAAATATCATTTCCTTCCTTGAAGACATCAGCCAGACACGAAAGGACATAGATTGTATGATCTCACTTATAGGAAATAATTAAAATGTACAAATTCATAGAGTCAGATGAGTCAGAAACCAGATTACAGATGACCAGGGGGCCGGGATGGAGGTGGGGAATGGAAAGTTAATGCTTAATTGGTTCAAACTTTCTGTTGGGGGAAATGGGAAAGTTTTCCTAATGGGTAGTGATGGTAGAATAACACTGTGTACGTAATTAACATCACTGAATTACATATTTGAATGTGGTTAAAGGGGGAAAATTTTAGGTTGTATGTGTATGTTACTAGAATAAAAATCTTTAAAAATCTAAAAATTAACAAAAAAACACATTCCCTTGTGTAACACAATTGTGCAAATCTGGCAGAGAAAAATACCTCGTCTCAGGGATTTTATAAAATGTTCTCAGAAAAGCAATAGTGAAACAAGGTGCCAAAACAGGCCAGGAGTCCTGGCTTTAGGCTCTTTGCTACTCAAAGTGTGGTCCGTGGACCGGCAAGTGCCACATCTTCTCAGAGCACGTTAGAAATGCAGAGTCTCAGGCCCCGTTCCAGACCTATTGAATCACCATCTGCCTTCTAAGTAAGGTCCCCAGGGGATTTGTGTGCACACTAATGTTTGAGATGCACTGCTGACAGACTTGAAATAAGTTGTTTTCTGGAAAGGTCACTTCTGCCGAGAGATTTTACAATGTAATAAACCACAGGCTCTTGTCTTCATAGTGGTCTGAAACGTCAGGTCAGCAGAATTCCATAGCGTTTGTTGAACGAATAAACCAAGACCTAGGTTGCTCTTTCACAACAGCTTTTATTCTCCTAGATCCTTTTATACTTACCGGGGGAGGGGGTGAGAATTCTATCCCATATGACATTCTTGTGTCTTTTTTTAAATCCTTTTCTTTCTATTGGCTTCATTTTGGGTCTGGATTCCTCCCATGAATTCCATGCCTTTTCTGTTTCTTTATTGTCTCTGAGTACAACATATTTTCAGGGGCATGCGCCTTTGAAAAGGTGTTTCTTTAAATAAAAGGGGGATGGACACTTTTTTGCAATCTTCTCCACCTGTGCCAGAGAGTGGAGGAGTTGGGCACCTCCCCGAAGCAGGGGCTACTCTGAGCCCAGCAGATCAGCTCTGTGGCTGCCCTGGGGGAAGGGGATGGTGGTCTGAGTCAATAGCTCTTTGCGTTGTGTACAGAACTGTGCAACAGGCATGCAGGGGTTAAGAAGATCTTCAACATCAAAGTGCATTTCAGGGAACCACATCACGTCTGTCTTCTTATATATAGCAGAATTCTGGCCACAGGCTTTCCAGAAATAACCTCAAAATCTGAACAAATGCATATATATGACTTAAATCTTAAGATTGGTTGTGTAAATTGATGGGGGATTGAGTGGGGATAGACTGGGTTTTTTTCCTTGGAATTCACCTTAGGGAGAAAATATGAATTCCCTCCACTGCAAAGAGTTCTGAAGGATCGCCCTACAAATCAGCAACTGTACATTCTTGTCTTGATTCCAGCCCTGCAAAGCCATGGGCACCCCTAATTGCCAGGATCCCAACATTCAAATTAGGGAAAATCATAAATTACAAACATAATGATAACCCTTCTCATGGAATGAGGATGTTTATATTTTTGAAATCATTACTTTGAGTGGTTTGACAGCATTAATCTAATAGTTTTATTTGAGCCATTCCATTCATAGTCAAAAGACAAACTCACAAATACTGATTGTTGAGTCAATTCAGAAATTATTACTTCTCACAAGTTGGTTAACAAAGGTGCATTAGCTTATGTAATAGTTTTCTATTGCTTCCATAACAAGTGGTTTAAACAACATAAGTTAGCTTCTTACCATTTTGGAGGTCAGGGGTCAGGCACAGGTCTCACTGGGCTAAAACCAAGGTTCCCAGAGGGCTGTGTTCCTTTCTGTGGGCTCTTGGTGGGGTCTGCTTCCTCATCTTTTCCATCTTCTAGAGGCTGCCCACATGCCTTGGCTCGTGACCCCCTCCTCTACCTTCAAAGCCAGCCACGGTGGGTGGATTGCTTCTCGCATCCCATCACTCTGATTTCCTCTTCTGCCTCCCTCTTCCAGTTTTAAGGATCTTTGAGATTACAAAAACTGTGAGCCAAATAATTCCTTTTGTTTCAGCCAACCCACTGTGTGGTATTTGTCATAGCCGCCTGGAAGACAAAGACAGGGACGTCCAAACTCTTTCTCTCCCTTTACATTCTTTCCAGGAGGTGTTTCTCAGAACTTTTGCCTTCTAATTGTTTTCAAGTTTCACTCCAAGATGCTTTTTCCCCCTCACTTTAAACTTAAGATGATTCCAGTGGCAATAGGGAAGACACATTTTAAGCCGTGCTTTGGAAGAAAGAAGAGGACAAATGGTGTCCTTCTTTCTTGTCTATAGAGCACTGGAGTGCCTTCACAGACAAGTGGGCCAAACTTTGCAGAAACTGTGTGTGGTGGGTTGCGAAGAAGAAATGGAGTAGAGTGGACTTACTGGTATTCTACTGTAGCCTTATTGTGATTCTAGCAATGGAAGAAATTACAACATTGATGTGGAGCCAGTGGCCACTGGAAGCTCTGGGGGCAAGGAGAGGGAAAAATAGGTGTAATATAGGGGCTTTTTCGGGACTTGAGAATCATCCTGAATGACACTGCAATAACAGATATAGGCCATTTTAATATCTTCCCATAACCTGCAGAACTGTGTGGGAGAGAGTGTAACCTACAATGTGAACTATGGTCCATGCTTAATGGCAAAGCCCCAGGATGCGTTTATCAATTGCAATGAATGTGCCACACTAATGAAGGATGTTGTTTATGTGGGAGGGTGTGGAAGGTGTGGGGAGCGGGGCGTATGGGAATCCCTATATTTTTTGTGTAACATTTATGTAATCTAAGTATCTTTAAAAAAATAAAAATATATATTAAAAAAATAAAACCACAAAAATGAAAAAAAAAAAGAGGATATAGCAGAAGGAAGAAGTGTGTAAACACTATTAGAACACGGATCATAGATAAGTGATTGAAAAGATGTGCATAGAGTTTTTGAACCATGAAAATGTGGCTCTTCCCCACTTGGTCAGTGTGTTCGTGGAGCTAATCTCTTCCCTTCTTTTCCACTCCATGGGGCCTGTGCATCCATTGAGCAAGGAACAGAAGAAATAGTGCTGAGGTCTGTAATTATTCATATGAGTCCAAAACCAAATCCAAACCTCACAACTCCTCAAAAGCACATCACTGAGATATATCAGGGTTTGGAGAATTGTTGCTCCAGTATGGGCTATACCGGGTCTATGTCTTAGCTTTTACCCAACTGGTTTGTTTTTTTGTCCTTTTTTTAAAAACTTTTCTATTGAAGTATATCATTCATACATGAACATACCTTAACAATAAATATATAGTAAAAGGTGTGAACATACAAAGCAAACATGCATATCATCATACAGGGCTCCCATACATCACCCCACCACCAACACCTTGCATTGTTGTGAAACAATTGTTACAAACTATGAAAAAAATCATCAAAATATTACTGCTGACTATAGCCAATATCTTTCATTTGGTGTATTTTCCCCCAAACTACCCAGTTATTAACACCCCATATTAGTATATGTACTTGTTACAATTCATGAGAGAATGTTTTCATGTTTGTCCTGTTAACCACAGTCCATCATCTACCACAGGATTCCTTGTGTTATACAAGTCTATGCTTTATAAAATCCATTCAAAGTATACACTCAGTTACTCTCATATCCATTCCAGAGTTGTGCTGTCATCACCTCAGTCAGTTTTAGAACTTTTTCCTTACTTCATGGAGGTTTTGAAAGGATTTCAGTGTTGGAAAAATGCACTAACTCCTTCTTAGAGTGAATACTCAGTGTCTTTCTGGATAGACACCTCCTCGCCGTATACCGAGTAATGACATAGTTTCTTGAAATCAGTTTTTTGAGTTTCAAGGCAACTTTGCAATACTAAGTGTCCTCTCTTTTGAATGAGTAGCCACTAGAAGAAGTAAGACGTTAGATACTAGGAGCCCTACAATCTTATATGTAAAAGAACCTCAGCCCATGCTACTTAACACTTTCCAGCAATATTAACACAGGGTTAAATGCAAAGCAATGTAATGTACAGAAGACAGCAGTGGTAAAACATCATTTGGCAAATTATTTAAAATGTTCTTAATGCCAATATCAAAGGGTGAGAAAACTTAATAGGCATGAGAAGAGAAGAGCAATTAAAGGTGTCAAAAGATCCACAAAAATGTGTAACATCCAAGCAACTAAAATAGAACTAGAGAAGGGGTGGCAGAGGGGAGAGAGATGACAGCTCGGAGCAGTAACCTCAGGAGCACCCTACAGAGGCTGTGAAGGGGTGTCCTGGGCTGGCCTGAGCTCATTTTTCAGTGTTGCAGGAGTGGGCTGAGTCTCATTGCCTTGGAACCCCAACTTTCAGTCCATTGCTCACCCCATACACCACACTTGAATCCAAACTCCTCAGAGGAAAAAGCCAACATTTGGTGTTCCTCAAAAAAAAACCAATTCAAATCTTTGTGTGTACTTTTCTGTGGAAGATCTGCACCCCTTGCAGTTCATGCCCTGCATCATTCTAGGATGGGGATTATGATGGCATTCACTTCCAGGATCAGGTGATGTTATATGGCATCATTGACTTTAAGAAGAGAGTTTCTCCTTGGTGGGCCTGGCCTAATCATACAAGTCCTTTAAATCTGGGCCTGGAGGCCAAAGAAAGAGGAAGTCAGAGATTCGAAGCCTGTGAGGGAGAGCTTCTGTGATTGGCTTTGAAGATGGAGGAGACCACATGGCAAGGGCTGAGAACAGGTTCTAGGAGCTGGGGGCAGCCTCGGCTGATGGTCAGCGAGGGATCAGGGACCTCAGTCTAACATCCACAGGGAACTGAATTCTGCCACAACCTGAGTGAGCTTAGGAGAGAATCTCAAGCGCCAGATGAGACCAGATCCTGCCAATGCTTCGATTTCCATCTCATGAGACCCTAAGTGGAGAACCCAGCCATGCTGGCCAGAACTTTTGATCTACAGAACTATGGGTTCTAATAAATTTGTGTTGTTTTAGGCTGCTAAGTCTGTGGTAATTTGTTATGCAGCAAAAGAAAACTAATTCACTCTGTAAACTAATTTTATAAAGAAATTGTTTATTAATGGAATTCAATGAAACTCTCCTGAGTTGAGCTATGCTAGAGCTAACATAAAATATCTTAAATACAAAGTATATGTTTAATTGTACATCAGAAATCATCAGAAAATATGTCATTAAAAAGAAAGTTCCTTGAAATAGATAAACCATTTTCTCTACATTTAAAAATTGTTTACCTTGAGAATGTTATTTCCCTTTGAAAGATGTTGTCCAACTCATCCTGACAGTCTTACAATTAGTCACCATATAAAAAGGGCATAAAATATACTTTTATATCAATTTGGTCTTAAAATTAAGGCAACAAAAGGAAACAAGTGGAAAAACCCATTAGGCTCCAGCTTGTTACACATAGTCATGCGGTAGTTATTGAAAAACCACTGGCTAGAGAAGCATGGTTTGTTTACCTTCTGTACCTGAGGCTGAGACACCCTCTGATACTGTTCAGTGAAGGGTTGACTGTAAATAAAGAAGCTTTGGTATCTCTTTGAAACGCCAGTTCTATCAGCAATAATGTTGAGGACTTTCCCTGGACAAATTAGTTCCAAGAGAGCATATGATATGACCTTCTGAGTTTAACCCCATACATCTCACACAGCTCATCATATGGAACAGACTAAAGAATTAAAGAATTATCTAGTTGATCAGGATGTATAGTAAATTGCCCTTCTGGGCCTTTCAAGTCAATAGTGCTATTTTTTTTTTTTTAAACCCATGTTCCAAGCAGATTTGCCTCATTTTTTTTCTTTTCACTCTTCCAGGATGGAAAGGCAGAGAGAGTACTTGCAGTTTCTACTAGTAGACAGGCATAATAATGATCAAAGAACACGAAACTGGAGCCAAAACCTTTGCCAGACTAAAAGAAACAAATTGCACCGAGAAATCATCCCAGACTTACTGGCTGGTGCAGTGGCAGCTCTTGTTATTGTATTTTTCAGTCCCATCTTTCTGTTTTTCTTATGGCAAATGTCACATTGTTGACTTTCCCTCATGTAATGTCAAAAGGAATGATCATTAAGCAACCTTTAAAAAACAAACATCTTTACTTGGTTTTGAAAGATTTGGAGGAAAGGAATTTCTGAAAATGATTTCCCCATATTTCAGAGGAACACATAAAGGTATATGTTACTGAAAGCACAGGTAGACTTGTTAGAAACTGGTTTATGTCAATATCATAGAAGATTAAGATAGATTGCATTTCTATTATTTTTAAGAGGTGGAAAAAATTATTATATGCACAATTGAGTATTGTGAGGGTTTAGGACCCCAGACAGGTACCTCATCCTCAAATGTCAGAAAGTGTGCTCTATTGTCCACTTTCCATTGTTTATGTATTTCCTCTCATGGGAAATTTACATATATTATTGACAAACTAGGAAGCAAGACTTCAATAAATCTACTCGCCCTTCCCCAACCCACTCCAGCTCATCCCAGCCCACCGTAGCTCATCCCAACCTGGGGACAGTGGGTTTTCCATAATTTTTCCCTTCTCCGGTTAACACTCAGGGAATTGCTCTAATCCAGTTAGCCATGCACATCTTTCTTTTCTTCCTGACTGTGAAAGGGCAGAAAGTTGAGACCTAGTTCTTGAGTGAATTTTGTGGTATTTTCACCTAAATAATATAAAAAACCAGGGCAATATTGATGGAGAATCCTATCCACCATATTCCTGTTTCTTGGTGACTCCCCTAGTAGGAGTTAGGTAGGTGGAGGGGCCAAAAAGGAATATTCTTGGGGAGCTTGAACAGTATGGCTGGAGTGAAGTGGAGTAGGATGGGAATTGGGGCGGGAGAGAGTATGTGGGACTCGCAAGGATTGTGGTCTTTACTCTGACTACAATGGGAAGCCTCAGAGGGATGGAAGCCTGGGGGTAAAAGGATCAGATTTGTGCCTATAAAGATCACCTGGCTGGTGGCCGTGTGAAGAAGGGATTGAAGGAAAAGTCAGGGGCTGTGGGGTAATTAGTCTGGAAGATATTCAATGTCCTGCCCAGAAAGGATATCCACCAGGGACCTGAGAGGAGGTGAATACAGAAGTGCAGGTTTTTAGCAATAAGATTATTGCTGGATTTGCAAAGGCAGATGACAGCGTGGGCATTGGGAAAGGACTATTTTGGTTGACTTTGTTGTAGAAAGAGAGCGTGCATTCCATTTTGGTAGCGTCAAGTATGAGGTTCAATTTAGACAACCAAAAGATGTCCGGAGGCAGTTGTGTAGACAGATCAGATAGCTGAGATCAAGATCACCCAATGATAAAAAAAATCCAGAAAATGAGATGGAATTCTAGAAATAAAATTCTGCAGTGTTGAAGCAAAAAAAATCAAAGTGGTCATTTAAAACTCTAATACATTTTTCACAACACGTTTTTGAAATACTGTAATTTTGTTCTTTAGCAGACAAATTGTGGTGACATTTTAATTTTTATTGCCTCAGAGAAAAAGTGGTGGTGATGGAGGTGGGTGGAACTAGTTCAGAAATATGGAATATGGAACCAGGACGTTGGTAGACGACGAGGACATCTTGAGTTATTAGAGACTGCTGAGGGAAATGACTAATACAGAGCAGGGTGGCTGGTTCAGTCAGAACCTTGGAACTTCAACAATCACTGGAAGAAAAATAGATAATAAGAGGTAGCTTTGGGAAAACATATTTTCTTCACCCGTCCCTTTGAAAGGCATACACCTAAGTTTGATTTTTGAGGAGAGAGACATAAAAAGCCTCCTAGTCATACATAGACCTCAATACTTAGAAACATTCTTTAACAGATTCCTAAAGCAAGGCAAAATGATTTTTTTAAAGAAAGTACTGTAGACCAAGAAAAAAGAAGCCAAATCCAAATTCATTATTTGTCTATATAGCATCTGAATTGAAATTCCCTGGTGGTATGATCACATGACCCACATTTCTACTTAAGAGAGAGTGCTCTTTCTATGAAAATTCTAAAAAAATGAGTTATATACATGGGGAATTTCCTTTTGAGCCAAAAAATGCATTTTAAAAACAATGTGAATCAAGTGAAATAAAAATTTCCCTTCACATTTTAAATCATACATCACTTGACACAATGGAGCTAGAAAATAAAGTTTTTCAAATGTGATTATTTTTAGTAGAAATTTATTCATCTATCTATCTCTATATTTTATAAATCAGAGAATAATGAAGCTAAATATTATTTACTAAAGTGTGGAAGAAAGATATAAATGGTTTCAACCAAGCTATGACATCAAACCGCTTCACAGAGAATATAAAATTAAACTTAAAATGTGAAATAGGTTTTTGTCTTCAGTGCTAAGTTAGGTTTTTTCATTTTTTATTAGAGAAGTTGTAGGTTTACAGAAAAATCATGCAGAAAGTACAGAGTTAACATATATCACGCCCCTCTTACACACACAGTTTAATTCCATTTTTATTGTCCTGCACAAGAGAGCAAATGGATCGTCCTGTGATATCTGGAAGATGCCTTATAGCTGACAAGGGTCTCTCCTGCAGATAGGGGTCACTCACTCTTCAAAACAACTGTCTTCCACAGATGTTGAGACCCTGACTTTGAGGGTTTGCCAAAACTTGTCTATTCTGATAAAAATTAGATGATGCAATGATTAATAGTCAATAAACCTAGAAGCAAAATTTTCCACTTTTTGTTTCAAGTTCCAATAGCAAAAGACTCATATTTTCCAGGCATGCAAAGATTTACATACAGTGCACAATTGCTTTCAGTAAAAGGAGTTTTACAGTTTCAAAGTTTATCAAATGTAAAGTAAGATCTTGATGTTCTAGATGAGCATGTTATGCTTTTTATGCCTGAAAATTGTTTTTCTTCTCATTAGGTTTCCTTTTTCTTCTCCTAATTTGCTTTTGCTGACTTTACTTTGGCATTATCTTTTCATGTCTCTTGCTCTTTTCAAGAATTCTATTGTTCTAGAGTACCTTTTTTCTTTTCTTTCAAATCATCTCTTGTCTCCTTTCACCTGAAACTGCAACCTGTTCCCTCTGTCCTCTGGTATCCTAGGTGAGGAATGTGTCTGACTCAGTGGCTAAATATAGGTGTTCCTGCTGAGTGGATAGCTTTCTTTAAAGAATTCTCAGTGGTGTTCCTCTCAGCACTTGTCTTTTCTATTTAACCTTTTCATTTTTTTTTTCTAAAAGAAAATGCTATGCAAGTCTTATTCTGGTAGAATGAATAGCTACACAAGAAAATGCAGAAAACTTTCCCTTCAGAGGCATTTAGGCTAACTTCATTGGAGGAATTTCCTCTTTGATGCTTCAAATACACATCTCAGTTTATGGAGCATCATTGGCTCAAGGCAGAGTGGCTTTTCCCCTTCAGCCCAAGCAGGGGGATGTTGACCCAATGGTTGAGGATGTGACCTCCAGGGGCAGATAAACCTGAGGTCACATCCTGCATCTTGCTCACTACTTCTAAGCTCTGGAACAAGTTGGTCAATGTCGCTGAGAACAGTTCCTTCATTTGCAAAATGGGTATAATAATAAAGCCCTATAGGTTTGTTGAATAATCAGTACACTCTGCCTGTCACACAGGCAGGGCTCACTGAAGTTTGGCTAAAAGAATAAGCTGCCTTGGGTGCTCCTAGGTGAGGTGGAAGGAGGACCTTTATCATGCCTTCTAGTAGCACCAAGAATGAATGAGTTGATATGTGAGGGAATGTGACTTCTTGTGAAAGCTCTCTTCTCTTAAATAGAATGTGAAAAGAAAAAACCAAGCAAGGGGGAAGCGGGTGTGGCTCAGTGGATAGAGCCCCCGTTTACCATATGGGAGGCCCGGGTTCGCGTCCCGAGGCCTCCTTGTGAGGGCACGCCGGCACGCCGGCCTGAGCACTGCGGTGGGCTGACGCAGCAACCTCACCGCAGGAAGCGGGTGTGGCGCAATGGATAGAGCACCCGTTTACCATATGAGAGGCCCCGGGTTCGCTTCCCGGCGCCTCCTTGTGAGGGCAGGCCGGCTCGCGCGGCGCCATGGGCTGATGCGGCAAGACCTCACAGCAAGGGGGAGATAAGCAGACACAGAGAAGACACGCAGCGAATGGACACAGCAGCACAAGCAGC
>JAQZBX010066644.1:5570-16176 GCA_029593785.1 Cabassous unicinctus
AAAAAAAAAAAAAAAAAAAAAAGATTTTAATTTTATTTAAGAAAAAAAAAAGTTCCCTCTGGAGAAGGGAGGAGAGTGAGGAGAGGAACAGCTCTGGGTGGTGAATTTTCTCCAGGTGAATTGGTGCAGAGGTGATCTTTTAACTACTTAGCAATAACTGTACATTGGGGTTTGACTGCACCTTGGGAGGGGTGGGGGAATGATAGACATTTGGCCAGACTGTTTCAAACAAAACCAAAAACCTAAATAGAGCACTACCATCCTCTGCTGCTACTTTTCTGTAGAAAGCAACTTATTTTATGGACTTTTTTTTTTTTTTTTTTAAGGAAAAGAAACAAAAAGACCCCAACAAGCAAAAAACAAATTTTTGTTTGTTTTTTCCCCTATTTAAGTGATTGTTTCTCTTTCCTCTCTACTTTCAGAGAATGAATTTAACATCCCGGCTTCTTTTGTTAAGCCATAGCTGACCTTAATCTGTGGTTAGTTTATTAAAATAACAAAAAATACTTTGTAAGAAGAGATATTTTTGATATTAGGACTGATGTTGAAACATGGGGTGGGGGCTGGGGGCAATTTATAAAAAGGTAGGTAGTGAAATGTATTTTAGTGAACTATAACCACAGATCACAGATTACTCCCAATGAGCTAATCTGTTTTTGGATTTCTCCCTTTCCCTGACCCAACCCTTTTTTCCAGGGGTGGGAGTGGGAATATAGACACAATGGGGAAACTCCTTTGCATTTTGCACAAAGCACAAGTCTGGACAGCCTATGCTCTGGCCAGAGCCATTTCTAAGAGCTTTAAACCGGACAACCTATCCTGGGCCAAGTTTCCTTTCTCTTTACATGTTCTTGGGGTGGGGGTGGGGGTGGGGATCAACTATGCAATGTATACACTCCTGGGTGCAGAGAAGGGAAATAAGTGTACTTAATTGTCCGGAGTGTCAATTGGGGCAATTTTTCTGTATTTGGATTTCTATTTTGAGGTATGTACTCATAACCCAACCCATGAATGTAATCTCCACATTTGATCTAAAGGACACCTGGGGCCAGGGTGGGGTTGGGAGGGGGTATCTTACTTGCATATATTCCTTTTGCCCAATCAGGAGAATTTTCATCCCATTTCCCCCTTGGTAACAAAGCCACCCAAGACTGTCATCTTCATTGGGACTGCTCATAATTTGAAAGTCACTTATTTTCCAGCTCCAATGATCTGTTGATTTAATCATTTCCTATGGCTATTAAATCTTTGGTTTTTATTTGGAAATAGATTGGTTTTAAGGAAGCAGTGAGGTCAAAGAAGATAGGTAACAAAGAAGGGGAATTACGTATTTTTAGGCAGGATTGAGACTAGGGTGAGAGACAAGCACCAGACTCAGGTGTCTTAAAAAAAGATACCCAAGGGAGCAGATTTGGCTCAAGTAGTTGAGCTCCCGCCTCCCACATGGAGGTTTCAGTTCCCGGTGCCTCCTGAAAAACAAAACAAAAAAAAAAACAAGCAAAACAAACGAAAAAACCAACTCAGGGAAGCCAATGTGGCTCGGTGATTAAGCGCTGGCTTCCCACATATGAGGTCCCAGGTTCAATCCCCAGGCCCTGGTACCTCAAAAAAGATACCCAAAAACTCGGTAGTCAAGCTATATACTATTATAATGCAGTTTGTTTTTTAAGTTAGTGAGAAAGACTTCATGATGAATAAAATACCAAATTTTAAATAAAGGCAGGATCTGACAGGACTGGAATTAGGGTGAGGAAAGTGAGGCCAAAACAAGCAGATTTGATGAAGTTGAATCCTGTCAAAATTTAAAATTTTGATATTTTGCTCATCATGGGATTTTTACATTAATTTTTATTTTTAAAAAATACTCCATTTAAAATAGTTTTTATTTTGGTTACTGAGTTTTTTTAGCACCCCTTAAATTTTGTGCCCAAGGTGAGTTGAGTGCCTTGCTCATATCACCCAAGTCCTAGCCCTGTTGCTGGAGTTAGAACAATACTGGTAAACCCTCCACCCTGTGAGCCTGGCTCTCCCTCCACACACCCAAACAGCACCTTGAATTTGTACAGTTTACCTGGCTTTCCCTTTGGCCTCTATCCTATAACATAGGATTCCAGCCTGGACCAATAGGAATGGAAACAGACCAGGGGTTTTCCCAGCAAGTAAAACCAGGAAAGTTTTGATTCTCTTCTGGACTGCTGTGTTTGGATTTGATCTGTATTAGATTTTAGTGACACTTTTGTTTTTAAAAACAGGACAAATGAACAAAAACGGAAACCTTGTATCATGTTTGTTTTTATTTCTAATTATAAATTAACCAATCTCAATTCCTTTTGCCCTCTCTCTAAATAAAAAAGGTTGAAATTCAAGGGGTGGCCTAGGGGTGAGTGTGGTAAGATAGGGCTTTAGACCCTGTATCTTCTTGATAAGGAAAAAAAAAAGATTTTTTTAAAAAATTGGTACGGTAACTGTCTTGAGGTATTGAAAAAACTTTCCATTCTAAGGATGAGGGACCCTGGGACAATGGATATTTTTCCATAGGGGATGAATGAAATTTGTTTTGTTTTGCTTTACTCTTTTCTATGAGAGGGTGATTGGAGTGGGAGGGGTGAAGTAATAATACCTGGGAAGTTAAGGTGGACTCTGGTTGGTTTGCGGTATTTTGGGAGAATGAGAGGGTGGAGGAGGCCAGCCCATGCTGTTACTGTGTTGGGCATAAGGGAGGGAGGGGTACATGGCAGGCACTCAACAAGGCAAAAAGTCCTTAGGGAGGTGTATGTGGGTGAAGGAGAGAGGTAGACCCTGCAACCCTAGATCAGGGATATCACCTCTCAGGTTTAAATAAGTGCACTTAGTTTCTTCAATCCAGGGCGTCTAGGGTACCTAGTGAAGTTTTGATTGGAGAGGGTAGATGTTCAGCATTCTTTTGACTTAAGACAGTGCTACCCCATCCCCAGTGGAGCAGAGATACTATAGGATGGGCTTCCCATGGTGATTTGATTGAGTTACAAGATTTAACCAAAAGTTTTTCCCTCATACTGATTTTTATCAACAAAATAAAAGATTATATACTTTTTTTTTTTTAAAGGTTCAATCTCTTTATGGAGTGGGGAGGGTGTTAAACTCAGTGCTGTATAGGGCCTGGAAGGGAAGTACCCTCCCTTCTGTTGGCTCAATTCTTCTCAAGTGAGAGTAAATCTCACAGATAAATCGATCAAACAAAAGTTAGCAATGACATTTGGTGTTACTGAGCCCAGAAGAATGGAACTAGTTCTGAATGACTTAGAACCTAGCTTTTGCCATTCTTCTCACTCCTTTCTAAAAACCCACATATCCAAGGTTCCAGTCACATTTTTTTCCTTCCCAGAAGAGAGGCATTTCAGAAATGATTGTCCCTGAGTTACTCAGACACCTCTGGACCCTGTTCTCTTCTTTTCCAAGAAGCAAGTGCCCCAGACATACAGCCACAGGTGAGAAGGTAGTATTAGATGCCCTTTCTGGCCTGGAATCACCTGCAACCCAAATTTTTCTAATTTCCTACTTACCCTCCAGGCCCTGCAACTGCAGATTCAGTGACTCATACACTCTGCCTCTTTTACTTTGCAGATACCTAGTCTGCGAATCACAGGGTATTTTTGCCCCCTTAAGTTGATTAACAAACTATTTATTATGATGTCCCCTGTAGACATGCTCCATGCCACCTCCTTTCACCAGCCACATGGGTAGGGGGTGGTAGAAAAGAGGAATAGGGGCTGGCTGACAGTAGCTGAGAGGAGTGGGGGTGGGGTGGACCTTGGCCTCTTTCTGTGCTTATAACTGGATCTGTGACTCATCCTGTGAGTCACTGAGCTCCACCTCCCTCCTCCAACTGCCCCTCCCAGCAGCCTTCACTTCTGGCACAAACCTGCAACCAGACCAGGATTCTGAAAATGGAAAAATCTGATACAGTCCCTAGCCTCTCTCCACCCTTACTTTCATCCACTAAGCCTCTACTAGAGGGGGTGGGGGTGGGGCGGTGTGTGAGAGGCAGTCCTCCTTAACCCTCAGCTGCTGCCCAAGTTACCCAATTTATTTCTCCCTCTTTGACTTTCCTCCATTCCTCTTGTTCTTTATCTCTATTCCTCCAACTGCTACCACATCTCAAAGTATTAAACCATAGAAGGAGAAGGAAATGGATAATAGTATTTTTAAACTGTGTTACACCCCTCTTCCTATGCTCTTTCTTGTATTATTGCAACAGACCTTGCGAACTATTCCCTTCCCCCAGAGGTTGAGTCCCACAGAATGCAAAGAGGTAAAATGGGGTGGTGGTGCTGGGGAGCTTTTAGGACCTCAGGAATCAGGCCTCTGGGCCACCTTCCTAGCAGGTGTATGTCTCTGTCCCCGACTGACTCCCTGCCTCACAATATCATCATAATTTCCACAATTGCAGCCAAGACAAGGAACTTTTAGAGCTGAGGACGGAAGGGTGTGGATGCTGGGGGGAAGGGGCAGTTGGATGTCACTTTGGAAAACTGAGGCCCCCACCTAAGTATTGCTGCCTCTGTATGGACTCAAAAACAATAAAACAGCAGCTCATTTAACTCTTATTTTGTATTTTATTTCCTGCCCTTTTCATGTCTAAATATAGAATTTTTCTATTACTACCTGGTCACTCTGGCTGCAGTTCCTTTACTTCCCTCCTAGGGCCCCTCCTTACCCACCCATCTTTGCTTCTTGAGTTGCAGGGGAGGAGGGACAGGTGGAGATCTCACTGAGTTGAACCGAGGTTTCTAGCCCACTGCTTTCAAAGTCCTGAAAATGAATCATTAATTAGGAGATTTGGTGTCTGGAAGCGGGGGAGGGGCGCATGTACCTGAAAGTGTCTATAGTTTCCAGTTGGTTGGGGTGGGGTGGGGTCTGCATATATGAGGGGCAGGGTTTTGTGGTAACATCTTTTCTTCAGACCTCCCACCCCTAAGACTTGCACACATTCACACCTGTACTTGCACCTACGTTCTAGACATATTTCAACCTTCTGCTTACTTCTCCATAGCACACTTCACATGAGTTATGTTTCATGCTTTCTGGAGAAGGGTGTACAAAAGCACTTTAATCTGCCCTGCTTCCCAATTCTTAGGCCTTCCCTGACAGATATCCCCTGATGTCCAATTTCCGTTTACTTCCCCTTCTCAACCACCTTGTTAGGTTTGTGGGGAGAGGCATTAAGGAGGTCTGAGACATTTTTGCATTCCTCCCCTTCTTCAAGACTCAAAGAACCGAACTGCCCAGAGAAACCATCATTGCTATAGTCCAGAGAGGTAGCCCAAATGTCCCCAGTTTAATAATTGGTATTTGCTCCCCTCAAATAGTCTTCAATGCTTATGAATAGGAAGAGACTGGGATCTGGGATTGGGTAAAGAAGGGAGTCTGGGTATTTTTCTCCAATTCTCCCATTTTCCTCCCATCTTTCTCAGGCTCCTCTACTTCCTCCCCCCTTTTCCAAAATTGTGTGTATTCCCCTTTAAGGGGCTGAGCAGCTCTCCCGCCCTCTGTAGTCGACTGAAGTTTCCGTGAAGCCTACTCCGGCTGGATACACCTTTCAAAGGACCCCTAAATTGTGCTTGGTCTATCTCAAATGCTCCTTTCCCTTGTGTCCTCCCCTCTGCTCCTTGCCCTGACTTCCCTCTTCTCAACTCCAAGATTCAGCCTGTCCCCAAGGGGGTTAAGCATCCTCAAGGTTTCCCACCCTTAACTGCTCCGTCCCTGGATGGAGCCAGAGAAATGTGGTGGGGGGGCCGGGGCCAGAGTTTCAACATCACCCCCCAGAAGGAGGAGCCAGAGATGGGGGTAAGGAGAGGGAACTTGGGCGGGGGTGGGGGGGTGGGGGGTGGATGTCGGCCGGAGTGTGAACGGGGATTAGGTGGAGATAGAGGAGGGAGAAGAGAAGGATCTAGTGGAGGAGGAGGGTGTATCCCTCATATCCACTTCAGTTGATGGAGCTTGGTCTGCCTTTTTCATAGTCTCAAGTTCATTGTCTCATTATCCATTAACCAGCCCCTCCCTTTACTGTCTGCCAACCCTGATCCTGAGCTCCCCACAGCCAGGGAGCTCAGTTTCCCCTGAGAGTCTGAGTATAGACCTCCGCAGGCAGCTGTTGAGGTAATCCTGGGGAGGACTGAGGATTAACCCTGTGCCCTTCTCAGCATTCCCGGCCAAAGTCTGTCCAGAGGAGCAGGATGCCAGAGCCCAGGAGTCATCAGCTTGGCAGTTGTCTGGCCTCTGGATGCCTCCCAGGTAACTCCTGACCTGCGAAGACTTCTCCAAATTTCATCCTACCTAAACCTTACCTTGTTTCATCTTCTCCCCATAGATATTCCTCTCCCTCTGTATTCCTCCCCTGGTTCAAAATGCTTCTGCCTGAGGCTTGCTCTCTGCTTTGTCCAGAGTTGGCTGGGAGCTTGGACCCTGATATTTCCTCTGTATTCCAGACCCGGTTACCACTTTTCTCATTCACTTAGTCACTAAATATTTGAGTGCCTACTAGGTGCCAGGTATTGTTCTAGGTTCTAGAGTATAGAGTTAAAAAATACAAATTCTCTTTCCTCATAAGCTTACATTTTAGTGGGGTTAGAGGAGGATCTTAATCTTCCCTCTTTAGATCCTCCTCCTCAGAGGAGTGGGCAACACTGAGAATAATCATAACCTGGTTCCCTTCTTCCCCATTAGGGGAGCAGATCCTAGCATGGGCCCCAGGGGTAAGGAAGGGGCTGGAACCTGAATTGCCTGGAACCCTGATCTGCACTAACTTGAGGGTCATCTTCCAGCCCTGTGGATGGCAACGAAGTCAGGTGAGATGACTAGGGCAATGGCAAGGAAGTGGGAAATGGGGGAGGGGGCTGTCGGGAAGGATTAGGCAAACATTACAGAAAGTAAAGTATTATGGGTTAAGGACTGTCTTTTGAATGTATCAATGAGGACTATCTCTAGGGAGGTTGGGACATGTCTTTAGCCTCAGTCATGTGCTTCCTCTAGGACACTCCCCTAAGCAGCGAGTATGATTTTGCCCTGGTCAACATTGAGCGATTAGAGGCTGGTAAGTGTAGGAGTTTGGTGAAGGGGCTCACGGGGGGTGTTGGAACCCCTCCTCATCTTTCCTCTATTCTCAGAAGACAGAAGGGATTGGGGTGGAATGGGCTGGAAGGGTTCCTCCTAGAGGGATCCTGACCCATGGTTACACTGCTCTCTGACTCTTGACTTCAGTGAGTGGCCTGTCCCGAGTCCAGCTCCTCCGTCCAGGGTCCTTGCTTAAATTTATCCCTGAGGAGATTCTGATTCATGGCCGAGACTTTCGGCTGCTCAAAGTTGGTTTTGAGGCTGGAGGACTAGAGCCTCAGGCCTTTCAGGTAAGAGGCCCCAACCCAAGGACCCTCCTTCCCTTATGCCCTTGAGCTCCTTTCCCTGAAAATTTCCAATACTCCCCTGGATTCCTCTTATCATTCCCCCTTGCTTCTCTTCTCAAGGAGTGGCTGAAAGGCTGGGAACTAGGATGTGTAATGAGAATAAGGGGCCTGAATTCTAGCCTGGCTCTGCCAATGACGAGCAGTGTGATCATGGGCAAGTTTCCTCCTGAAAAATGGGAGGGTTGGATGAGATTATTCTGCAGATTCCTACCAGAATTAACATTCTGTGATGCTATGGTTCTAGATTTGTTCTCCTGTCTCCAGTTCCCATGACCTGTGGAAATCCTCTTCTCTAGGGACTGCCTTCACTGTTCTTCCCTATTGGTAAAAAGACAGTGGGGCAAGACATGAGCCTCATTTCTTTCTTTTCACTTCTTCAGTCTGAGCCAAAAGGATAGGATGTCCTTTCCTCTACAGGTGACCATGGCCATTGTCCAAACCAGAACTCAAAGCAGTCAAGGCCAACAGTATTTGGGGATAGCCCTGAGCAAGGCTGGTGAGTAAGGGTGATTTAGGGTAAGGTAAGCAGAGGCTGGCTGAAGACAGAATTGCTGAGAAGCTGTCTCTGGTTCATCGTTTTCCTCCTCTGTGTCTCACTCCTGCCCCAGGCCAGGGTTCTGGCCCCAGAAAACCACCTATTCCCCTCTTGGAGACCGCAGAAGACTGGGATGCTGAGAAGAAGAAGCAGGGAGCCAGGGGTTGGAGGGTCAGCACTGTCAATGAGAGATTCGATGTAGCTACCAGGTGATCCCCCAGTTCACCCCAACCTTGCTACCCTCCCAATCTTCCCACAGTTCCCTGATCCTCTAAAGCTAGAACCTCCTACAAACCCCAGCCTCCTAGTCATCCACAAAGCTATCTCTCTTACCTTCTAGACCTTTAAATTCAAGATCCATTGGAATGGTCCCCTCCAAAGTAACTTCCTTGTAATAACAGCTTTGCATTATAATGAAGTCACTGAGCCAAGCAATAACATAACTCTCACTCTCACAGCCTCCCCCGTTACTTCTGGGTCCCTAACCGAACTTCGGACAGTGAGGTCAGGAGAGCATTTGGCCACTTCCATCAGGGCCGTGGACCGGTCAGTAAGAGGGTCAGAGTCATAGCTGGGAATGAAGGTCATGGAGAGGTCAGGGGTCAATGTGGAGGGAGGGGTCCCTGTGAGGCCATTATGAGGGCAAGGGTAGAGTAGAGCTAGGAGTTTCTCTGACAATGATCCTCCTCTCATACCTGTTTGAAGCGCCTGTCCTGGCATCACCCCGGGGGCAGTGATCTTCTCCGGTGTGGTGGCTTCTATACAGCCAGTGACCCTAACAAGGAAGATATCAGGTGAGAGGAGGTTTGATGAGAGGAATCAAGGGTTAGGTGTTCAGGGCAGACTCCTTTCCTTACTTTCTGACTCCCTCCCCTCCAGAGCAGTGGAATTGATGCTCCAGGCGGGGCATTCTGATGTTGTTCTGGTAGACACTATGGACGAGCTGCCCAGTCTTACAGATGTCCACCTTGCCCACTTGAGGCTGAGGACCCTCTGCCTGCCTGGTGAGAATAACCTTTGATCCTCCACCCCTATCCTTAGGTCTGCTGACCCTAACCTGGTTTCCCCTTTTTGCTTGCTATAGATGAGTAAGCCTTCAGCCCAATGATCCTTAGTTTTCTAATTTAACTCCCATCTCCCACAGATTCACTGATTTTGTCCTCCTGAACCCAATTTATTTTTAACAGTTTTATTGAGATATAATTTACATACCATAAAATTCATCTGTCAACTATTTACATATACAATGCAATGAATTTTATTATATTTACAGTATTGTACAACCATTACCACAATCTAATTTTTGAAACTTCTCAGCCATTTACAGTCACTTCTCATTCCTATCCCAGCCCTAGGCAATCACTACCCAACTTATTCTTAACCCATCAAGCTACAGACTAAATCCTGAATCCCGAGTTCTCTGATCTCTTTCCCCTCTTAACCCCTCTATGTGCTACCAGATGCATCTGTAGCTGAAGATAAATGGCTCTCAGCCCTGGAAGGAACACGATGGTTGGACTATGTCAGGTATTCTCCCTTCTTTGAGCCATAATTTATAATTCAACCCTCCCAACTTTCTGCTAACTTGGATTCCTAAATGGTCTGCTGTTAACTCCTCTCCTCAGTTTCCCAAGAAGACTATTTGCTCCTCCTTAAAAGGAGAAGGGGCAGGATTTTGGAGTCTGCTTCTATCCCATCCCATGATCTATCACTCTGTTCCCTCAGGATGTTTATTCTTCCTCCCTTTCATCCCTTCCCCCTCCAGGTCTTGTCTCCGAAAGGCCAGTGACATCTCAGTCTTAGTGACCTCCAGGGTTCGCTCTGTAGTACTTCAAGGTGAGTTCTTTGGGTCATCCCACTCCACTCCTTGCCTTTTAACTGTACCCACCTGATTAGATTCTACCCAGGGAAGGAGACCCATAAGTCTCTCTTGTCTCCTTCTAGTGCAAGCTTCCTCCTTTCCAGTTACTGGGGAGTTCCCATGAGCTCTAACTCTTACCCTTCAGTGCTACCTCTACCTCCCCACTATAGCTGTGGTCCCTAACACTAGGACTCTTGTTCCCTCTGCTCCCTCCTTCTAGCATTGGATGGGAGTTGGGGTGGGGGTGGGAGGGGCAATATGGAAGCAGGTTTGAGAATTGTGATTCTGCCTCCTATGTGTGAAGCTGGGTTTTTCTATCCAGGTGGAGTCTATGAAGTGAGTTATTCAAGGTCTTTTTTTTCTTTTCACTTCTTCTGTGTGCCCTGGCAATCCTACCTACCCACAACTTTTCATCTCTGTGCCTCTCACTTCTCCTTGCCATGTTTCCTCTTCCCATTCTCTCCTGCCCTAGTTTCTTGGCCCTGCTTCTTTGCCCCTTCTCCCTCTTTATCACCCAGAGCGCGGTGATCGTGATCTCAATGGCCTCCTCTCTTCACTCGTCCAGCTGCTTTCAGCCCCTGAAGCCCGAACTCTGCTTGGCTTCCAATCACTAGTGCAGCGAGAATGGGTGGCAGCTGGACACCCCTTCCTGACTCGGCTTGGGGGAACTGGGGCCAGTGAGGAGGTGAGAAGGATTTGGGAGGGTATCAGGGGGTACTTCTAAAGAAGTAAGGGGATAAGAAAATTATATGGTATAATCCAAGGAGAATC
>JAQZBX010066645.1:0-16076 GCA_029593785.1 Cabassous unicinctus
GGGAGGATAATATAAATTCTCCACTCTCGCAGTAGATTTAGGGATCTAGGGAAAGACGAGCATTTGAGCAAGGCCCTAGAGAAGCTTTGCTCTAGTGCAACAGCAGGGAGGGGAGATGAAGTGTTGAGGGTTTGGCAAGAAAGGGCCTGAGGTTCCATGGGTGTAGGAGTAGGAGAGTATCCAAGGGGTGGAGGTATTTGGGATAAGGAGGATCAGAGAGCTTGGACAATGGCTGGAGACTGACAGATAACAGATATCTCAGTAGGTGTCATCATGGGAAGAAAGATCATGCAGGAGGATTTGCTAGGATAAAGGGCATCTCAGAAGGTCCTGCTGTGGACTGAGACTGGCCATCATCCTTTCCATGAGGGGAGTTCTTAATTCGATGACTGGGTTTGCCTGGACTTGACCAAGATTACATTTTCCACTGTTAGGCAAAATGGGTCATATGAATAAAGAGTTGGGTTGAGTTAAATGTATGTGCACATCCATATGTGGCTTGAAAATGCTGCTCCTGTCGCATACCTAAAACGTTTACAAAACAAAATAAGTTATGATAAAAAATCGATGAGTAAAACGAAGGGAAAAACACATGATCATCTCTCAGCTGGTGCAGAAAAAGCATTTGACAAAATCCAACACACTTTTATGATAAAAATACTCAAGAGGGAGGGTGGATATGGCTCAAATGGTTGGGCATCCAGCTCCCATATGGAGGGATCTGGGTTCAATCCTTGGGAACTCCTGGTAAAATAAAGAAAAATAGAGAGGCACGCCTCCAGGCCCCGCCGAGCCATGCAGCAAGATGATGACGTAACAGTAGAGTGACACAAGGGAGACCCAAGACAAGACGCACTGAAAAACCAGGAACTGAGGTCGCTCAGGTGGCAGAATGCCTCTCTCCCACATCAGAAGTTCTCAGGATCGAATCCCGGTGAAGACAGGAGGAGAAGGATGAGCAGAGAGGGGAGGAAACAGACACAGAGAATTGCCCAGCGAATGGACACAAAATAGCAAAAACGGGGGCAGGGGGGCAGGGGTTTTTAAAATGGATAAAAGTAAATAGATAAATATATATTTTGAAAAAATACTCAAGAAACTAAAAATAGTAGGTCATATATGAAAAAACTCCAGCTAACATCATACTCTATGGGGAAAGACTGAAAAATTTCCCCCTAAGATCAGGAGCAAGACAAGGATGCCCACTGTTATCACTGCATTCAACAAAGTACTAGACGTTCTAGTCAGCACAATTAGGCAAGAAAAAAAAGTAAAAGATACATCCAAATTGGAAAGGAAGAAGCAAAATTATGTTTACAGATGACATTATTCCATATTTAGAATACATTAAAGAATATGCACATATACACACACAAAAAAACTGTTAGAGCTAAGAAATGAATTCAGGATACAAAATCAGCATGGAAAAATCAGTTGTATTTCTATACACTAGCAATCAACAATCTGAAAAGGAAATCAAGAAAACAATTCCATTTACAATAGCATCAAAAAGAATAAAATACTTAGGAATAAATTTAACCTAAGTATTAAGAAAATGAAAGACTTATACACTTTACATTGCTGAAAGAAATTAAAGAAAACCTAAATGATGGGAAAACATCCATATTCATGGATTTGAAAACTTAATACTATTAAGATGACAATATTACACAAAGCAATCTACAGAGCAAAGCAATCCCTATCAAAATTCCAGAGAGATTTTGGGAAAGAATAGTCTCCTCAACAAATGGTGCTGGGAAAACTGGATCTCCATTTACAAAGAAAGAAAAAAAAGAGGACCCTTACCTTATACCACATACAAAATCAACTCAAAATGAATCAAAGACCTGAATATAAAAGTTAGAACTATCAAACTCCTAAAAGAAAACATAGGGAAGCATCTTCAGGACTTTGTGTTAGGCAATGGTTTCTTAGACTTCCCACCCAAAGCACAAGCAACAAAAGAAAAAAATGGATAATAGGACCTCATCAAAATAAAAAAAAACTTTTATTCCTCAAAGGACTTTATTACAAAAGTAAAATGACAACCTACACAATGGGAGAAAATATTTGGAAACCACATATCTGATATAAAGGATTAATATCCAGAAAATATAAAGAAATCCTTCAATTTACAACAAAAAGACAAACAATCCAATTAAAAAATGGGCAAAAGAGGAGACAACCAGCAAGATGGTGGCAGAGTGAAGAGCTTCTAGAATCAGCTCCTGCTATGTGGCAGTTAGTAACCACACAGAGCTATCTAGAGCACTTGTCTGGGGGCTCCAGGAGACCAGAGGTGCAGCCTGCAACATCCTTGAAAACATGGAAGGAGGAGATTGTCCATCTGTAGAGAGGATTCGTAAGTAGAGCACTCCACACCACAGAGGCCCATCCTCCACTGGAGGCACAAGCTGCCTCGGAAGCTGTTCCGTGGCTGGAATTGGAAGCTCCACCTCCCAAAAATGGGGCAGGATGAGACGGTTGGGCACCAATTTCACCTATTGATTAGTAAATTTGGTGGGCTAAAGTATAATCCTAAGAACAGCTAAAGTTTGAACTTGTCCAAGTCAGAAAGAGGCCAGTGGCCGCCATCTTAACTCTGCACCTGAAAGAGGGGATGCATGTCTGACTGAAAATCACAGTGCTGGTAGGGACCAGTTTCTTTCTATCTAGATTAGATTGCCGTTCTAGCCTAAGCCCCAGGCCCACCTTGGGCAGGGAGGAAACTGGGGGAAGCTGCGACAAACTCTCCGGGAAATTACAGGACACGCTGTGGAGGCCCGTGAGCATCCTATTTTGGTGGCACAAGCCACTCCAGGAGCTGTTCTGTGGCAGGAATTGGAAGTTCCATTTTCCAAAAACAGGGGAGGAGGAGATGGTTGGCCACCGATTTAAGCTACTAATTAGTAAATTTGGCTGGCTAAAGTACAACCTTAAGAACAGCTAAAGTTTGAGCCTGTCCAAGTCTGAAGAAGGCCAGTGGCCGCCATTTTGACTCCACCCCCACATGAGGGGAAGCCGGTCTGACTGAAAATCACAGTGACAGTAGAGATGGGTTTCTTTTACCCAGATTTGGCCTGCAGCCCTAGGCTTCAGCCCCACCTCTAACAGGGAGGAAGTTGGCGGGCCCTGCACCAGCCTATCCAGGTAACTGCAGGTACATTTAGCTGGCATAGACTGAATAATCAGAAGGCTACCAGGGAAATTGTGGTCATCTTGGACCTGCATAGCATAGATTACTGCCCACACCTGCAGCCCCATCCCCACCCCAGGCAGGGGAGAGAAGGGCATGAAGCTTCATTAGTCTCTGGACAACTACAGTCTAGGCTTGCATGAGTTAGATTATTACACACAGCTGTAGCTCTGTCCCTACCCCGGGCAAAGGAGAAAGTTGGGAGAAGCTTCATTGGTCCTTGGGGCACTGAGGGCAGCTTGAGCCTCCACAGCTTATAGCACCAACTTCATCCTTGGCTCCTACTACACAACTGGCAAGGGAGAAAGGGCAGGAAGTCCTAAACTAAAGAGAAAAACTGCACCCAGAATGAATACTCTAGTAAGCCAGATGCCAAGACACCAACAAAAAATTACAATCCATACCAAGAGACTGGAAGATATGGCCCAGTTAAAGGAACAAGATAAGCCTCCAGATGACATAAAGGAGTTAAGACAACTAATCAAGGATGTTCAAATAAATCTCCTTAATAAATTCAATGAGATTGCTAAAGAAATTAAGGATATTAAGAAGACACTGGATGAGCATAAAGAAAAATTTGAAAGCATACACAGAAAAATAGCAGATCTTATGGGAATGAAAGGTGCAATAAATGAAATAAAAAATACACTGGAATCATATAATAGCAGATTTAAGGAGGCAGAAGAAAGGATTGATAAGCTTGAAGAAATGGCCTCTGATAGTGAACATACAAAAGAACAGATGAAGAAAAGAATGGAAAAAATTGAACAGGGTCTCAGGGAACTAAATGATAGCAAGACACATGCAAACATATATGTCATGGGGTGTCCCAGAAGGAGAAGAGAAGGAAAAAGGGGCAGAAGGAATATTTGAAGAAATAATGGTAGAAAATTTCCCAACTCTATTGAAGGACATAGATATCCATGTCCAAGAAGCTCGATGTACTCCCATACGAAAAAAATCCAAATAGACCATCTCGGAAACACATACTAATCAGAATGTCAAATGCCAAAGACAAAGAAAGAATTCTGAGAGCAGCAAGAGAAAAGCAATGCATAACATGTAAGAGACACCCAATAAGATTAAGTGCTGATTTCTCACCAGAAACCATGGAGGCATGAAGACAGTGGTATGATATATTCAAGATATTGCAAGAGAAAAACTTCCAGCCAAGACTCTTATATCCAGCAAGATTGTCTTTCAAAAATGAGGGCGAGTTTAGAATATTCACAGACAAACAGAAACTGAGTGAGTTTGTAACCAAGAGACCTGCTTTGCAGAAAACACTAAAGGGTGTGCTACAGCCTTAAAAGAAAAGACAGGAGAGAGAGGTCTGGAAGAGAGTCTAGAAATGAAGATTATATCAATAAAAGTAACTAAAAGTGTCAAAAGAGTGGTAAAATTAAAATATGACAGATAAAACCCAAATATTCAGGAATAGACTTAACCAATGATGTGGAGCACTTGTATTCAGAAAACTACAACTCATTGTAAGGAGAAATCAAAAGAAGACCTAAATGATTGGAAGAACATTCCATGCTCACAGGTTGGAAGACTAAATATCATTGGGATGTCAATTCTACTCAAATTGATGTACAGATTCAGTGCAATCCTGATAAAAATTCTACCAGCATTTTTTAAATAAATGGAGAACATGATTATCAAGTTTACTTGGAAGGGTGAGGGGCTCTAAATAGCCAGAAACATCTTGGAAAGGAAAAGCGAAGTTGGAAGACTCTTATTTCTGGACTTTAAGTCATATTACCTAGTACAGTGGTAAAAACAGCATGATACTGGCATAGAGACAGACACATAAACAAATGGAATGAAATTGATGGTTAAAAAACAGACCCTCACATCTGTGGTCAAGTGATTTTTCACTAGCCTATCAAACCCACCCAGCTCGGGCAGAATGGTCCATTCAACAAATGGTGCTGAGAAAACTGGATATCCATAGCAAAAGAAGGAAAGAGGACCCCTATCTTACACCTTATACAAAAATTAACTCAAAATGAACCAAAAACCTAAATAGAAAAGCAAGAACCATAAAGCTTCTAGAAGAAAATGTAGGAAAATATCTTCAAGACCTGGTACTAGGTGGTAGATTCTTAAAGGAGATAAGAGGGGGACTGAGATGTACTACTGATATTTAATGTAGAAGTTTTAATTAGCTTTACTGTAAAAGTATAGAAATGTACAGAGTTGATGGTGACACATTATAGTGAGCAACAGCTGGTTTATAATGGGGATGTGGCTGAAAATGTTAGCCTAGGGATGTAAATACCAATTGACAGAAAGCTAGAGAATAATCTAGGGACTGAATAACACAGTAAACCCAGAGGTGAATGAGAATAGTAGTTGATGGTACAGATGCAAGTGTGTCCCTTGTGAGCTAGAGCAGATGTATATCACTATTGCAGGGTGGTGGGAATATGGAGAAGCATGGGAAAAACATAACTGGAGTGACCTATGGAGTGTGGTTAACAGTAATAATGTAATATTCTTGCATCTATGCCAAAGATGTACTGTGTTGATAATGAAGTATGGGAAAATGTGTTGCCAAATGTACTCTATGGACCTGGTAATAATCAGATGATATTATCTCATAATCTGTAACAAATGTTCTACCACGGTGTGGTGTGTTGAGAGAGGGGTGCTTGGGAATTCTGCACATGTGCATGATTGTTTTGTAAGTTTACAACTTCTGTCATAAAAATACATTTAAAAAATAACAATAGGGTGGGTTGGGGGGAAAATACACCAAATGTAAGATAAGGACTATAATTAGTAGTAAGATTTTGACGATATTCTTTCATAATTTGTAACAAATGTCTCACGACAATGCAAGGTGTTGGTGGAGGGTTGATGTATGGGATGTTATGAATGTGTGCTTTGCAAGTTCACAACTTTTACTATACACTTATTATTTATATATGTTCATATATAAATGATATAAAAAAATAATAATAGGCTGGGTTGGGAGAAAATACTTTGATTAGTAGTAGTATTTTGAGGATGCTCTTTAATCATTAGTTAAAAATGTTTAACAATAATGCAAGGTATTGGTGGTAAAGTGAGGTATGAGTGCCCTGTATGATGTTATGTATGTTTGTTTTGTAAGTTCTCGAATATTGCTATACACTTATTGTTTATGTATTTTCATGTATGAGTGATATACTTCAATAAATTTTTAAAAATTACAAAAATAAAAAATAATTTTTTTTAGATGGGCAAAAGACTTGAACAGACATCTCTCCAAAGAAGATATGCAAATGGCTAGAAAGCTCATGAAAAGATGCTCAACATCGTTTGCTATCAGGGAAAAGCAAATCAAAACCACACACTGAGATACCATTTTGCACCCATTAGAATGGCTATTTAAAAAACTGAAAATAACAAGTGTTGGAGAGGATGAGGAGAATTAGGAACACTCATTCATTGCTGGTGGCAATGTTAAATGGTGCAATGCTGTAGAAGATAATTTGGAGGTCATTCAAAGAGCTAAGTATAGAAATACTATAGTAAGTGGATGAGGCTCAAGTGACTGGGCTCCCATTTATCATATAGGAGGTCCAGGGTTCGATTCCCAGGGCCTCCTGGTGAAAGGCAAGCTGGCCTGCACGGCAAGCTGGCCTGAGCAGAGTGCTGGCCCGCAGGGAGAGCTGGCACTGCAAGATGACGCAACAAAAAGAGACACAGAAGAGAGACAATAAGAGACGCAGCAGACCAGAGAGCTGAGGTGGCACAAGAGATTGAGCGCCTCTCTCCACTCCGGAAGGTCCCAGGATCGGTTTCTGGTGCCACCTAAAAAGAAGACAAGCAGACACAGAAGAACACACAGAGAGCAGACAGTGAGTGCAAAACAACGGTCAGGGGCGGGGGGTGGGTGGGGAATAAAGGAATAAATAAATCTTTAAAAAAAAAAACTATAAGATGTGGCAATCCCACTACTAGATATATACCCAAAAGAATTGAAAGCAGAGAATCAAAGAGTTAAATAGATACTCACATGCTGATGTTCATAGAAGCATTATTCACAATTTCCAAAAGATGAAAGCAATCCAGGTGCACATCAACCAATGGATGGATAAATAAAATGTGGTATATACATACCACGGAATATTATTCATCCATAAAAAGGAATGAAGTCCTGATACAACATAGGTGAAACTTGAAGACATCATGTTAAGTAAAATAAGCCAGACACAAAACGCCAAAAATTGTATGACCTCACTGATATGAAACAATTAGAATAAGCAAAACCATCAAGGCAGATTTTTTTTGAGGTACTGGGGGTTGGGTATTGAACCTGGGACCTCCAATGTGGGAAGCAGGCGCTCATCTGCTTAAGCCACATCCACTTCCTCAGAATTTAGAATATAGATTACCAGGGGATGGAGTATGGATAAGGAATGGGAAGTCAAGGCTTAAAATGTACAGGTTCCTATTTGGAATGATGGAAATGTTTTGGTAATGGATGGTGGTGATGGTAGCACAACCTTGTAAATGCAATTAACAGCACTGAAATATATATCTGAATATGATTAAAATGGGAAAATGTATATATGGTAACCAAATAAAAATTAAAAAAATAAGTGTAGTTCTTCTCTTTAGAGTAATGAAATTGTTCTAAAAAATTTTGTGGTGGTGAATACACAGCACTGTGATTGTACTAAAAGCCATTGATTGTATACTTTGTATAGATTGTATGGTATGCAAATATATCTCGATAAAAGTGCTTTAAAAATAATAGTACAATTATAAAAATGGGCTAACATCAACTGTAACAAATGTTCCACACCAATGAAGGTGTTGGTGATGGGGTGGTGTATGGGAATCCTGTATTTTATGCATGATTGCTCTGTAAACCCACAACTTCTCTAATAAAGAAAAAACAAATAAAAATGGGGGGGAAATCCCAGAGATGCTTTTTTGCAGAAATAGTAAAACCCATCATAAAATACACATGAAATTTCAAGGGATCCCAAAGAACCAAACGATCTTTAAAAAGAGAACAAAGTTGGAGACTCCATACTTCCTGATTTCAAAACTTACTACAAAGCTATAGTAATCAAAAAGTGTAGTAGTGATATAAGGATAGACATATAGACCAATGGAATTGAATAGAGTCCAGAAATAAATCTTCACATATATGGTCTATTGATTTTCAACAAGGGTGCCAAGACCATTCAATGGGGAAAAGAACAGTCTTTTTAACAAACGATGCTGGGACCCTGAATATCCACATGCAAAAGAATGAGATTGGACCCTTATCTTACACCATATATAAAAGTTAACTCAAAATGGATCAAAGAACTAAATTTAAGAGCTACAACTATAAAACTATCAGAAGAAAGCATAGGATAAAATCTTCAGGACCTTGGATTTGGCAGTAGTTTCTTAAGTATGACACCAAAAGCACAGACAACAAAAGAAATAAATGGGACTTCATCAAAATTAAAAATTTTGTGCATCAAATGACACTATCACAAGTGAAAAGACAACCCACAGGATGGGAGAAAATATTTGCAAATTATATATCTGATAAGGGATTAGTATCCAGAGTATGTAAAGAACTCCTACAACTCAACAACAACAACAACAACAACAAAATTACCTAAGGGAAGTGGATGTGTCTCAAGCAACTGAGCTCCCGCCTACCACACGGGAGGTCCCAGGTTCGGTTCCTGGTGCCTCCTGGAGAAGATGAGCAAGACAGCAACCTGGCGCGATGGGCTGGCACAGTGAGTTGATGCTACAAGATGACGCAGGAAGGAACATAAAGAGGAAACACAATGAGAAACACAACAAAGCAGGAAGCAGAGGTGGCTCAAGTGATTGAGAACCTCCTTCCCACATGAGAGGTCCCAGGTTCGATTTCCGTTGCCTCCTAGAGAAGACAAGCAGACACAGACAGCACACAGTGAATGGACACAGAAAACAGCAAGCGCAAACAACAAGGGGAGGTATAAATAAAAATAGATAAATCTTTAAAAATATTACATAATTAACAAATGGGAAAAGGACTTGAATAGATATTTCTTCAAAGATATGCAAACAGCCAATAAGCACATGAAAAGATGCTCAACATCATTAGTAATTAAGGAAATGCAAGTCAAAATGACAATGAGATATCACTTCACACCCACTAGGATGGCTATTATCAAAAACATGAAAATAAGTGTTAGCGAGGATGTGGAGAAATAAACCCTTGTGTATTGCTGGTGGGAAGGTAAAATGGTGTAGCCACTGTGGAAAACAGTTTGGTAGTGCCTCAAAATGTTAAACATAGAGTTACCATATGACCCAGTGATTCTACTCCTAGGTTTATACTCCAAAGAATTCAAAACAGGAACTCAAACAGATACTTGCGTGCCAGTGTTCATAGCATTATTCACAAAAGCCAAAAGGTAGAATAACCCAAGTATCCATCAACAAATGAATGAATGAACAAAATGTGATATGTACATGCAATGGACTATTATTTAGCTATAAAAAGGAATGAAGTTCTATACATGCTACAACATGGATGAACCTTGAAAACATTAAGCTAAGTGAAATAAGGCAGACACAAAAAGGATAAATACTGTATGATTCCACTTATATAAGATATCTAGACCAGGCAAATTCATAGAGACAGAAAGTAGAATAGAGGTTACCAGAGGCTGGGGCTTGGAGAAAATGAGAGTCATTGCTTAATGGGTATAGAGTTTCTGTTTGGTATAATGTAAAAGTTCTGTATACAGTGACGAAGATTATTCACCATACCACTGAATTGCACACTCAAAAAAAAAAGTAAGTTATGTATATTTCACCAAAATAAAAAGAGGGAAAAAAAGTTAGGATAGGGTGGTGGGATTTTTGGTGGACCTTTCTTTAATGATGTCAGAAAATTGTGTTTAGACTAAATTTAAGTTGGAAGAAGGGTGATTATTGTTGGGTGGAGATGGGTGCAGGCAGTGCTTTCCAACAAGGCTTTGGGCATGCCCCTCTGGGAAGCTAGGGTTCCCAGAGGTTTCTCTTCTTTGGTCTGGGTCATGCTCTAAGTCCAGAAGACATCAGTACCTCTGGCCAATTGATTATGGACGTTTCATCTGGAAGCAGCCAATAAGTAATTGTGACTTTGGGCAGATCAGGTTCCTGCTCTGGGCCTTGGTGGTCCTTTCTGTGAAATAAAAGAATTGGGCTAGATCATCTCTAAAATAATGCCAATTCCTTGATTCTATGATTCTTTGATTTTAAGTGTAAATATATGTCATCCACATATAAATAAATACACATACACACACATACCAGGTTCATGTGGGCTGAGGAACAGGGGAAACAGAATGGCCTTCCCCCAGGGAAATGACCCCAGCTCTCAATACTGGATCTCTGGGCCACATCCAGGGCTTATGTTTCCCTTTATCACCACCTATTTCCTTTTTGCCTTCTCACAAGAAAGTTTTTTTTTTGGTTATCTTCATTATCATCACCACTGTTAATAAGTAGAATTAATATATGGAATGCTTACCATGTAACAAGCATTGCTAAGCACTGTAAATGAATTTCATTCATTCATTTCCACAATGTTCTTGTTCCTGTTTTAGTTTTCTTGGCTGCTCAAGCAAATAACTTGCAATGGGTTGGCTTAAACAATGGGAATTTATTGGCTCACGGTTTTGAGGCTAGGAGAAGTCCAAATCAAGGCCTCATCAAAGTGATGCTTTCTTCCTGAAGATTGGCATTCTGGGGCTGGCTGCCAGCTATTCTTGGTCCTGGGCTCCTCTGTCTCATGGCAATGCACATGGTGGTCTCTCATGGCCTCTTCTTTCTCTTCCAGGTTCCATTGACTTTCAGCTTCTGGCTGCGCCCTCTGTGGCTTTCTCTCCATCTATCTGAATTTCTTTCTACTTATAAAGGACTACAGTAATAGGATTAAGACCCATCCTGATTGAGTTGGACCACACCTTAACTGAAATAACCCTGTCATTCAGAGACTCAAAATCTGCTCTAGGGTCATTTGTTGAAAATTCATAGAGGCAACCCAGTGAAAATGCTTGTACCTTTCTTTTGGGTGAGTTCAACTAACAAACATCGGAGTGAATAATTACATACTGTGTAGTAGAACATGTTATCCAAATAGATCTTTTATTTCTTTGCTATTAATAGAAAATAGAGGAGGCCTAGCTTTTCCACAGTTTTGTTCGATGCATCCCACTTTTCCAGTCATCTCCCCAGTTTCCCTTTTTCTCTTTCTCTCAATCATTGTATGGTGTAGACTAGGAAAGAAATTGGGGTACCAAGGTACCTGCCTCTGGTTCTGATTATAGCAAGTCACATACTGCCTTCCCTGTGTTCCCCAGTTTCTTCGTCTATATGTGCTTTAATTGCAACTAATTGACAAGTGTTATTATATGCCTTTTACAGATAAACCATGGTGCAAAAATATTCAGTGATTTGCTGAAAATCACTAATTAGTACTAGAGCCAAGCGTTCTGACTCCAAGTTCTGGTTTCTTTCCACTACAACAGTGAGGGGCTCAGATCTCCAAGGCCCTAGTGATTTCCCTCTCTATGTCATCTCCACAGGGCCATGACTTTTTGCCAGTTTCGTTCCCTACTCTAACCTTGGCTCCTACAACTGTGCCTGGCACTCGAATATTTGGTGAATGAAAAAAATGAATTAGTAGAAACGCGCCACAAATCTGTCTGTGACTTTAAGCAAGTCTCTGCGCCTTTTGCAAAGATTTCATCTTTGTCCCCTCCGTCCAGCCTCCTTCCCACGCCTTGTTCACTCCTCCCGCCGCTAGACGGCGTTGCTGCAATCGACCAAGGCGGGAGGGACTTGGCGCCCTTCTTGGCCAGGATGCGCCTTAGCCAGTCGGAGGGTGGGTTGCGAGGAACCGGAAGTGCCGGTCCCTTCTCTGCCTGTGGCTTTTGGTGCCGCGTTTGCCGCCTTAGTTGTCACGGGTGCTACCGCCCAGAAAGCGGCTGCGCGCCGGGGCCACAGCTGCAGCCGGGACGGTAGTGGAGGCGGCGCGGCATGAGGCGGCGGAGGCCCGCTCCGTAGCGCGCGTCGGGACGGTCCGGGCGGGGCCGGGGGAAAGGTGCAGTATCCACCCCCTTCTGCTTCCCCTTGGCCCACAAGGCCTGGGCTCCAGTCCACCAGGGCCCTCCCCGCCTCACGGAGGAACTGCCCGAAACGTTCCCCGGTTAGACCGATCTGCAGTTTACCCGGCGCGCAGTGTTGCGCGGGGCCAGGGCCAGTGGCGGGGGGCCCACTTTCCGGAAGTGGAAGCCGAGGCTCTGAGATTCCGAGTCAGCTAACGTTTACCCTCCTGAACGCTGAGTGCTGGGATCCGGACTTGCACGTCCGTTATCTTAATTGAGCCTCATTGGGATTTGGAGGCCGGGTACTGTCCGGGTTTGCAGATGAGAAAACGGAATCCCAGAGAAGCGAAGGTCCTGCTGTGGCAGATCACATTCATATTTTCTGGTTTTCTGGCTAGTGTTCTTTTCTCTCTACCGCCCAAGTCTACGATTCTCCCCCTTCTTATTGTCTTTCCGCCTCTTATTCTGTTTCACCCACCCGTGGCAGGATAGGTATTTCTTTCTTGTCCACCCTCTCTCTTCACATACTATTTTCTAAGATTTGGCATCCCTCCAAGCCCTCTTCGAAACATTGTCTGCTACACTTCTGTTCCTCGTTCATAGCTTTCCCAAGATCTTTGCTCTCTCGGTTGGTAATGAACCTTTCGACTAGCTCTGCACCTTGAAGAGTGAAATAACTAGGCCTCAGTGAGGCTTTAAGTGGACCACTAAATGTTTGGCCCTTGGATTAAAACTTAAGGAACATCATTTGAGTGGGTCCAAATTCAAGAGTCCTGAGACTGTTTTCCAATCCAACGTGTTCTTCTCTGAGTGAGGCGGTCTCTTGACATCTTAGTCCATGGTTACTGTGTTAGCATAACCCACTGTTTTTGCTTTATTTGCCCTTTAGCCTTTCCTACTACATCTCTGTCACCTATTTAGACTATGAGAAACCAGAATTAAAATTGATGACAAAGTAACGGTTGTAATCACAGATCCTCGTTTTTTATTTCTTTTACTGAGAATTTCAAGTCAGGATTTATACTTTTTCCAGAAAAATAACCAATTTCAATTTTTTTCAGAGTATGGTAAAGAAAGAAGCAAAAATGGGCTGCACTTAAAAAGGATGGCACATTTTTTGTGTTGTAAAAATCTTAAATTATTAAATACAAGTTAGTTCCATTTCCATAAAAGTAGCTTGTTTTGTAATTCTTATTGGTTATTCTACTAGGTCTATTCCATCTCTGACCAGCTTAAAATGGCATTATTATTCAAAGGCAAAGGAACAGGAAGAGGCACATAGAAATAACTTTTATTAATCGTCATCTGTGATTTGAGGATTTGCAATAGCCACTGAGGAACCTCACATTTGTGTGTTCTTCATACTTTTTAAAGTCCTTCCATAATTTTGCTTTTAATTTATGTCTGGATACCCAGATATTCTTTTGAGTGATTTGAACTACTTGTCTCTGAAATAAAATAATTTCAGAATTTTGTTAATGTAAAATAAAGATACAAAGTAACTTGGGCATTATATATCATAATTGATTTATATATTATATATTATGTATTATACTATCAGTTTTAAGTACTATTTTGGGACTTTTTAGTATTAATCTTTTTGACCATTTTTATATAATCCCTTTTGGTAATGATCAACAGCCTTATATCTTATTTTATTATCCTGGTGGGCAGGATTGAATGGTGAGAAAAGGAAAGACTCCTGTGAGAAGAGAGCAGGATGAGCGGAGGGATCTATGCTTGAAGTTGGGTCACTTGAAAAAGATCTCTTTGAATGTAGAAGAGATCTGGGCAGATGAAAATACAATCAGGTAGGCACCAGGGAGGGTACTTAAGTGAAGAGGTAGATGGGACAGTGAAATATATATATATTTACTATGCTGAGAATGTATGTTATCCCTATTTCCCGTTTTTGAAGTTGGAAAATTTGGGTCTCCTATTTTGAGTATATATTTGTACGTATTTATTTGTATATAAGGTATTATGAAAGTCTGGAATTTAAATCATTTAGTTACACATGTGAGTAAATTACTAAAATTGTGTAATATCAGGTCTGTCCTAGAACATGCAAAATACACATTTACTGTAAACCTACAGAGGAGTAGAGTGTCCTTTGAACTGTAGAACTAGTATGTGTGTATGCATGCACATGTGCTTACACAGAAATATTGAGTTCAGGTACCTAATACAGTTTAGGAATACCAGATAATTTTGCTTTCATGTAATTAGATGCAACTTTTACATAGGAGAGATGTCAAGAAGCTGGGCAGTAAGGCTTGGGAGGTCTGTCTGCTGAGTTTCCCTGTTCTTTTCTTGAGGCCAATACTTGGGAGCAGTGATTTGGAGATGAAGTTCCAAATTTAGCACAAGGAAGTTGAGAAAAATGAGCCCAATTTGGGTAGATTCTTCTGCCACTTGTTCCTCTGTTAGGAATAAAACTAGGGCTGCTGACATATTTGATAGAAAATAGTACTCCACTAGCTTTTAGATGGGCAAGCAACCACCATTTTCATATACTGCCACTTACTGTCAGTGTGCTGAATACAAGTTGAGCTAGATGACTTAATTCTTTGCTGAGCTAGTTTGGATTTTAATGGTCTGGAGATGAATGCCTAGTGGTGATATTACAAGTTGTATATGTGATGTAACTGTCTAGTATATTTTCTGTCCACTTTTGCTACTATTATACTGAAAATGGAGGTATAGATCACTATAGCATGCAAAAAGACACATTCTTATCACATGGTTCGATTCATTTTGGATGCCAGTAATGCATACCTGATGGACTTATTCCCAGCCTACACCTGCTAACTTTTTCTCTATAGTAGTCCCTTAACATAAATTCATGTTAACCTGCAAATTTGAGCTTTAAAAAAGATCATATTAAATATAAAGCCTTGTATTTATTGGTAATTGTTTTAGAAGTAGTTAACTGTGAAATTGGTTACATAAATGCAATCTAATCTAATCTCCAAAATTCATCTGTTTTTTACATTTATCCGTTCAAAAAGAGCAATCTGCCCCAGGATTTTTGTTTATATTGTTTCTTTTTGGTAGTATCATAAATAATTTAAAGACAATACATGACAGAAGTCCCACAATGGCTTATGAAAACACTTTATTTTCTCTGGTACTTTGCTCACATTACATTTAAATATTGGAATAAATCTGGATTTTTGAAATGAGAATATGTGTTATTAGTAGATGAGATATTAATACTGTGTGGAGGTTGAACTGATAAATTGAGTTCAAAATTTCAGCATTTAATAATGGCACAAACATTAAATGTTTTTTGCGTCAATTCAACTAATTAGAGCCACTTGAAGATAATATCTTTATTTCTCTTATTTAATCACGAGAGTAAAAGTTGTACATTCCGTAATAGTAGTCTCCTAAGTTTCCTTAAAATATGGATTCCCCGCAAGTGATCATAAAATAGTGATGTCTGGGCAAGAGCAGAAGACTCAAAAATATACCAGCCAGTTAAGTGTTTTGTGGTTTGGAGTTACATTTAAAAAGAGACAGTATTTACATATCTTGGGTACAAGTGCCCTAGGAAGGTTATTACAAGTACATTGTTTGTGACAATTTTATTATTATTTTATAAAAGGTAGTGATTATTTCTGTTAGTTGAAGAAATCCACATTCAAATGCCAAAACACTTAACTCTCTTAGCACATTTAGCTTCACTATTGACATGCTCTTGGGTAAAGTATAGCAGCCAACTGGCATATGGCCTGTTTCCTTCCAGTGTGGGAAAGAAAAAGCAATTTTGGCAAGAGATGCCT
>JAQZBX010066646.1:0-16076 GCA_029593785.1 Cabassous unicinctus
ATTGGTTGGTCTTTTTAAAGGGTATTTATTTGGGGTAGAAGTCCACAGTTACCAGGCCATAAAGCATAAGTTCCTTCCCTCACCAAAGTCCATTGCCACATGTTGGAGCAAGACAGCTGCCGACATTTGCCAGGGTTCAGGCTTCTTGGGTTCCTCTCTTCCCAGGGCTGCATTTCTCTTGGACTTAGCTCCTCTGTTTCTTCCACAAGGTCAGCTGTAGACTATGAGGCTCTCTAGGCTTTGCTTCTCTCCACAAGGCCAGCTGTGAACTCTCAGGCGAATGGCTCATCTCTATCCCGGGGCCTTCTATCCTTCCTCACCAGAACTCCAACATCAAAACTGCTGCAACTCTGTTTTTTGTGATGCCTTTTAGATTTTATTCCCCACCCACCAAGGGGTGGGGCTCAACACTCTACTGACATGGCCCAGTCAATGCCCTAATCATAACTTAATCATGCCCAGATGAACAGATCAGTTTACAAGCATAATCCAATATCTATTTTTGGAATTCATAATTACATCAAACTTCCAAATGGCTTCACTCCCTTTTTCTTTTTCTTTTTTTTTTGAGGTCCAGGGACTGAGGGTTGAACCCGGGTCCTCTTATGCAAGAGGCCGGCACTCAACAACTGAGCCATATCGGCTCCCCTGACTTGGCTCCCTCGTCTGTTTTGCTCATTTATTTTTACTTATCTGTTTTATTTTTCTTCAGGAGGCACCGGGAACCAAACCTGGGACCTCCCATGTGGGAGGCGGGAACACAACTGCTTGGGCCATATCTGCTCCCATCAGAATGTTTTGACCGGGGAGCTTTTAAAGACTGCACATGCCAGGAACCCACATCCAAGCCCCCTGGATCACTAGCCAGATAATTTGTATTTTAAATAATTATTAACTCCATTTTACAAATGAGAAAACTGAGGCTCAGTGAGGTGAAAGGATCTGCCCAAAGCCACACAGCAGGTAGGTGCTGAAGCTAGGATTTGAACTTTGGACCTTTATACTCTGAGCCCTACTAAGCCAGCTCTGCTCTTGTCTCCTGTTCCAGCGACTGCCCCAGCCCAGAACTGGTTGTGTTGGAGGAGCTCGGGGCACCCCAGCTTGACGACTCTGTCTTTGAATCCCCTTAGTGCTTCTGCTCAGAGCACCCAGCCCCAGGCTTAGAGTCAAGATAATAAAGGAGTCAAGTTCCTGCCTCGTGTGTTTTGAAGTCTGGACCCCCTGAGTCAGGATCTCTGGAGATTTGGCCTGAGAAAACCTATAGTTATAGTTTATTAAGTTTCTCAGGTGATTCTGATATATGTAAATGTTTGTGTAGTCCTTGAACTGAGAGTCAGTGAATCACTTGAAATCTAAAATGGGGATAACAATGGTTTCTGACTCATGGGTTTAATGAGATCAAGGAAATGTATAAGTGCTAAATAGAAGTAGCGTTTAGTATATTCATTAATAACTGAAGTGATAAATCTCAGTCTGTAAACTCTGACAGGCATAAAATTGTAACTTAAAATTTTTTTTCTAAAAATAAACTCAGTTTCATTTTGAGCTCCTGTTTTACATTGGATTCCCCAGAAACAAACCCTGAGATGAAGATTCATGTCAAAGTGACTTATAAGGAAGTTTTTACAAGAAAAACTGATTAAGGTGTAGGCAAGTGAGACCAGGAAGGGAAGGGGTCAAGCCAGGTCCTAGGGAGGGTCACCTTCATTCAATCCATTAGGGAGCTTTGGGGACAGTCACACATCAGGGTTTTCCAGATTGTGGGGCAGGGCACAGAAGCTGAAGAATTTATATTCTCCTCTCCCTGCAACTGTCAGGCATGAGTTAAGGGTTGTCCTGGGGGGATGTGAATCCCTAGACACTTCAGGCTTTCTAGGTGGGCACATAAAGGAGGTTCTAGAAGGCTGAGGGCAGCAGCCCTCTCACAAAGAGAGGTCAGCGTTGGCCATAGGGAATTGCATGAGAATGGTAAAGGGTCTGAAAGATGTAGGTGCTCCAGATCCCATTCTGTCTCAGCAGAAACCTAGACTAGGTCAAACTGGCATTTCCCTGGGGGTGTACATCTTACCAAATCATGCCAGTGGGGTGGGGACCAGTTCCTTCCATCCTGGTCTAGTTTCTCTGGCCACAGCTCAGCATTCTTGACCTGTCTGCTCTTTGTGCATCTGTGTGTAGGTCTTCACTGAATGAGTAGATATTTCTGGCCATAAGGTCCCTTGAGGCCCCTGGCTCCGCCCGTAGGAATCCTACTGCTGTTCTCATGCCATTCTGGAATTTAGAACACTCTGTCTCCAGGAGTCTCCTGGGAATCTAGATTATTCTTCTGTTCCCATGCCATGCTACAGCATGGAGGTCTCAGAGGGATGAGTTTCAGGTTCACCTACCAGAGGTCTCACCACCTCCCCTCCCCAGCTTCCACCCACGGGTAGAGGTGGCACAGGTGCCTGCTGCTCCCAGATGCCCAGCCTACCTGAGGGTCCTTCATCCCCCCCAGAATCAGGAGTGGGTGGATTAGTAGAGTTCTTTCTCAGGGCCCTGCCACTATCAGATGGCCTCTTACACTCTTTTTCCTCAAATCCAGGGGAACTTTTCTCAAAATAGGACACGTATCCTTACTAACAGCACATTCTTCCAAACATTTATCTGCAGCACAAACTTTAGAATACATCACAATCACCCGAAGAACTTGATAAAACTACAGATTTCCTCAGGCCAGATCTCCAAGGGTTCTGATTCAGAGGGTCTAGACTTCAAATTGCACAAGGCAGGCACTTGACTACTTTATCATCTCGAATCTTCTGTATCAGTGGCTGCCTGGATGGGGGATGCGGGGAGATCATGAGCTATGAGGAAATGCAGTGGGGAAAACAACTTCAGCTGATACTCCAGAACATTGTTACGTCACAAGTCTTTCTTCAAATTTCTGAAGGCCTTTTGGAAACTTACTATAAACTCTTGGACTGCTTTTAGTCTCTAGGTGTCCTCCTGACTTCTGTTTGCATGTTCTCATTACAGACACCCATTGTGATTTCTGTAATTTCGGGTGGGTTCTTCTCTTCCTGTAGCAGCCTCTTTGCCACCAATTCCTCCCCACTGGATACTTTTTTTTTTCTTTCTTTATCATGCAGATAGCGGCCAACAGAGATCCGCTTGGCCATGGTTACTCTTAAAATTCAAATTGAAAGAGTGTTGTGTATAAAACAGACAACTTGCTTTGGAGGTTGGAGGCAGAGGAGTGCTGTGGTCAAGCATGTGGACTCTGGAGTGGTATCTTGTTTCTGCTACTCATTAGCTTTGTGACTTCAGAGCAGTTAATTTCTGAGTCTTCATTTCTTAAACTGGAAAATGGGGATAATATCACCTACCACGGAGGGGGCTGTGAGGACTAAATGAGCAAAGGTCTATGAAATGCTTAGTACAGGAAAAGCTATGGCTGTTACAAGCATCTGCAACAACAGATGTTTAAAGCCAGGGTCTTAGCTTAGAATTTGTCCTGGAAGCTTTCCTAGTAACCACGAGCTTCATTCTGTTTAGGTACCCTTCATTCTCATTGGGCTGCAGATGCGGGAAGGAGGGATGGACAGAGTTTCAGAAGCAGTGGGGGTTGGAGAAATGTCAGCAAGAGTGAGGGTTCTGAGCTGTTGGTAGGAAACAGCTACCTGACATTACACCAGAAGCATCTTTTGATACCCCTTTGTCTTTGAACTGGCTTTGTTAAAAATGACCCTTGCAAGGAGCAGTGAATGGGGCAAATGATATAGGGTGGGCTTAGGTGATTTTTAATTTTACATTTAGAGAAATCCCAGTTTGGGGTTGGGAAAAGGGGGCTGGAGGGTATAGAAACCAACTTTACAGCAGCTACGATTCACTGACGGCATCCTCTTCTCTGAACTTTACACATATTACCTCATTTAATCCCCACAACAACAACAACCCTATAAACTAGATATGTTGGCATCATCTCAGGGACAGTGACTAATTTGCCAGAGTTCACACTGCTATTTTATGATGGAACTTGAATTTGAGCCCAGGTTTGGCCCCAGATCCCACATCCTGCTCACTGCATTATGAAGCACTTTCCATCAAGATGTGAACCCCTCTTCCCCCCGCCCCAACACCCTTTAAAGCAGTAGGTCTTAACACTTTGAGAATCTGACAAACACCGTGGATCCTGTTCTCTGAAAGCACACACAGTGCCATGCCAGTTAGGAGCACCCTGGTCGATGTCGGGTTCTTGCAGCTCAGATGTGTCTCTTGGGGAGTCATCCTTGCCTTACAATCCCTGGGCGTGTGCGGGAGAGAATCAGCAGTAATATGGGAAAATTCACAACAGGTTCAGTCTTCCATTCACTGGGGTTACAGTGTCGTGACTTCAGACAAGTCATTTTACCTCTCCTAGCCTTACTGTCCTCATCTATGAAACAAGATGGTGACAGCCCTTATTTCTAGAGTTTTGTGAAGATTTAATGAGATATTGAATGCAAAGCTCTTGAAACAGTGCCTGGCACATTGTACATTTTTCACTAAGTATTTGTTGCAGTAGTATTAGTCCAGAAACAATAGCCCCACTGCTTTTTCCCTTGTATTTATCATTACATTGTTCTTGGGTATGAATCTTGTCTCTTCTATAAGGCAGTGAGTTCTTGAGGGCAGCCAGACTGCTTGGGATTGAATCCCAGAAGTACCCCCTCCTCAGCTGCATGGCCTTGGGCAAGTAGGTCCCTCCACGTTTCTGAGCTGTAGTTTCTTCTCCTGTAAAGTGGGAATAAAATAAAGGCTACCCTGCAGTACTGTTAGTGTATGAGCAACATGCTAGTATATGTACACTGAACATAGCAAGGGCCGTCAACGTTAGCCATCACCGTTGTTACAGTTACTGGTATTATCCGTAATAATTCCCCCCGAGAGCTGAGCACACATATGGAGCTCAATAAAGGCTGGTCAATTGACAGGTGACCCCTTGCAGGTCAGATAATCAATTACACCCCATGCAGTGGGTTTCCTCTTACCTGGAAGGAACACGGGCGCTGCTGTAACATGTAAAGCAGCCGATCCGACACCCCATCACGGCTGAGCTGGGAACAAGAATCCAGGGCAGAAACAGACACTGAAATATGATGCTCCCGGCCCAATAAAATTGTCAGATGAGCTGCTCCTAGCAAGTGCCTGATTAAGCGAATCTAACTGCAGCGTAGTTTTCTTGGCGGCACCATTGACGAGCTGGGAATCGATCGTCCGGGCTGAAAGCGGAGGTGGTGCAGGGAGGTGAGGGTGTCCAGGCAGGAGATCGTTCGCAGAAACAAATGAATTGTCTCTCCAGGGCTGCCTGACAGAAAGGCCATAAATCATGGCAGTAATCGATGGCTTAGGGAGTAGACAACCCTGAGCGGGGTATAGGGGCTCCAAAGGAGGTGGAAGGACCCCGTTTCCAGCAGAGCTATATTGGAACAAGCCAGACAGCCCGCACGATTGTTCTGCTCCTTCTAATTGTGTGAGCTTGGGCAAGTCACTTAACCCTGCAGAGACAATTTCCTCACCTACAAAACAGGACTATTAGCACCTCCCGGGGCTACCCCACTGCACTGTCCACTACAGAAACGTGGCGAGTCCAAATTGAGATGTGCTGTAAAGTGTGAAACTACACACCAGATTCTGAAGACTTAGTATGAAAAAATGAACATAAAATATCTCATTCATACTTTTTTCTCTATTGATTGCATTTTGAAATAACATTTTGGATATATTGGGTTACATAAAATACAGTATAAATTATAAATTAATCTCACCTGCTTCCTTCTACTCTTAAAAAGAAACGGTGGCTACAAGAAAATCTGAAATTACCTCTGTGGCTTTCCTTATGTTTCTGTTGACTAGCATGGGTCTAGCCCTTTCTTTCTCTCGGAGGTCCTTTGCTTCTTGAATTTTGATGAGCTTCTGGTGCTAGCCTAAACAAGTCAGTCTTCCCCCCTTGAATACTAATTTCCTCATCTGTCAAAAAGAGATGATAATTGTGATTAGCACTGACTTACCATGTTCCAGGTACCGTGCTAATCACTTTATGTGCATTAACTCATGTACTCCTCTCAACAACCATATGAAATAGACACTAAACCCATTTCACAGGTGAGGAAACTGAGGTTCTGACTGGCAAAGCCCTTACCAAAGTGTGTAACACGGAAGAAGCAAGGATCCAGGATTGGGACCTAGTTCGGCCTCTCTCTGAAGCCTGTGTTTTCCATAGTACTCTTAATTTGCCCTTACTCACTAGCTTAATTCTGGGGCCTCAGGCATGTCAGGACACATGGGCAAGTAGGTATTTGCATGCTCAGGTTAAATTCTTCAGTCAGGCAGTGAGCTTCAAGATGCCACATGCCAGTGTCTTCCAAAGACTGGACAAAGCCATATTGAATGACATCACTTTCTGATATTTAGCTCTCACTGTGAGAGCTAAATATTAAGGGATGAGTGGCCCATGAAAGTGACCTGATGGGATATGCCTCACCTGGAGCTGGAGCCTTCATGTTTGCTATGGGGGAGGGGGGCTCTTCTAACCTGAGCTCCACCCCAGCCTCCTCTCGCTCACCTCCCACCTGACATTTTCATTGCTTCCTGAAATCTGTTGCTCTTATTCCTAAAAGGGATATTTCCACAGGAGGAAAGTCAGATAAAAAAAGGCTGCTTTATGTGTCCTTATCTCACTGAAGGGGGGGGTGCGTGTGCTTTTGGTTGTATGTGGAATAATTGCATTATGTGATGTTTTTAATTTGTATGTGTGGACAGAAAATTGGGTGCTGGGCAGCCAAAGGGTGGAATGTAATGGACATCTTCTGTGTGTGGTGTTTGGGTGTGGGTGTGAGAGAGAGGAAGAGAGAGCCAGAGAGCCCATTTTCCTCTCTCTCTCTCTTATTCTGGGAATAACTTCCCCTTTCTTTAGGGAACTGCCCCTCCACGCTTGCATGTCGTGCCTCTGGGGCTACCAAAAACAGATCTCCATCCCCCTGTCTGCTGGGGTAACCATGGAACCCAAGCTAGGCCAATCAGAGTCTCTGTTTTGGGAACCTTAATTTTGAGTGGCTACTCAGAGGGATGGAGAGAGTTCATTTATTTGTCCGTAGACAGCCCACCATCCTGCTGCCCAGGTCCTTGGCACGGCTCTGACTGCTGGTCCATTGTTTAGCTCCGGCTTCAGTTCGGTGAGCTACCCAGTAACGCTCCAATTTACCCTCCCCTTGCTTAAGTTAAATTCAGTCTGTTTTTGTTTTCTCATCTAAAGGCTCCCTAATGATTCAGAGCTGGCCACCAGCAGGGAGGAAGGGCCCCACGTCTCTGGAATGTCTGCCTTGGGAGGAGGGTTTGCAGGGGGGTTGGGTAATTTTAACAAAATGCTAGCTCAGCAATGGCCTGGGAATTTCAGAGTCCTCTTCAAGATTTCTGCCAGTTCTCAAAAGGATTTATGTTTCCATGATTCTTGCTTCCATTTTTTGTGGCCCCACATCACTCCAGATATGAAACTCAGCTTCCTCTTTGAATTTCACTAAAAAAAATGAGATCTAATTGTGCAAATCATTTTTGAGGATAGTATAATTGTCTGCAGATTTCAGGCCTGGGGGTGTACGTAGGAAGAGGGGTTAATTGCTTTAATATTAGCAATTCAAAATGAAGCACTAGGCGCCATAGTTTTTAAAATGCCCCTTGATTGATACTCTTTGGGGTTGATGGTGGCAATGGGGTGATTCAACATCTGTTTCCCTCACCTAGTTCCTGTCTCTTGCCATCTTGCTAGTTTTTCTCTCCTCTCCTCTCTCCAAGCTTTTCCAATCTCCCTTGTCCAAGTCTAACCCCGGAAGAAAAAACTAAATTATTCTCTGTGTCTAATACAGAGCTGCTTCATCCTTTTCAAACCTCCTTTAGGAGGTTTGGCACCCAGGCCCTTATAGCTTACCTTTGATTCCTAACACTGAGCTTTCAGAGGCCAGCTGTTCAGATAATGATACTTTATCCACCTAGTGGCAACGATTATTTTTGGACCTGGCCACAGGTCAGCACAGTAATTCTTACCTTAGCTGCTCCCCATGACTCTTCTTCCTGCCTTCCAAGGCCACCATCCCAGCAAACAGGAATCTGCCCGCAATTCCTGTCATCTGCTAAGCACATTGCAGTTGATGGTGTTCAGTGGGAGATAGGGAAGGTTCGGGGCCAAAAATAAAATAGAGCGGCTCCCGTTTAATTGAGCACTTACTCTGTGCCAGCCCCTGAGCCACGTGCTGTAGCCTAGGAGGTAGGGCACCAAAATGCCCCCAATTCCCAGATATGGTAGCTGAGGTTTGGAGAAGCTGAGGAGCCTTATGGTTCCCAAACCCCATGACCTTACCTGACCCAATGCCTCGGCTTTGGATGTAACAGGAGTCTTTCGGCGCCTCAGTTTAACCCCCCAACCCCCACATGGACTGGCCTGCATTCGTTAAGTCCATTTTTGGGTCCTTTTTCTCTTCCAAATGACTTGGTAACAGCAAGAACCTAGATTCCTGCTCTTCACACTCCAAATTGAATTACATCCATCAGCCTTGGCGCCAGCGCTATTGTTCCCAGGGCCTTCCCAACGTTAATTAGAATATTTTTATTTTCCCTGGGAGAGGGAGGACAGCCGAACTCTGCTTCAGTAACCTTGCCGGGGGCCAGAACCTGGAAGTGCAGGGCTCAGGGGCCGTCAGCTGGAGCGGCCAGGAGGGGAGGGAGGAAGGGCTGTGAGTGACGCTGGGCTTGCATGAGGGGCCTCTGCCTGCTTCCCCTCTCCACTGATGTGTGATGTTAAAAGTGGTCACATGGGAGCCCGGCAGGAAATGTCTTTGAAGAGGGCACACACTCACTCGCACACACACTTACTTGTACACACTCAAGAAGGCATGAGAGACAAGGGAGTCCAAACACAGAAAGGGCCAGGAGCAAAGCGGTCATCGTAGTTAGGGCAGTGCTGTCCAGTAGAAATAGAAAGCAAGTCTTGTGTGCAATTTAAAATTTTCTCGGGGCCACATTTATAAAAGGAAAAAGAAACGGGCGTCATTGATTTTAATCTTTTATTTAACCCAGTATATGCAGGCACTATTGTGTTGATGTGTAATCAATACAAAGAATCATTAATGAGCTATTTCAAATGGAGTCTTCAAAATTTGGTGTGTATTCTACACTCACAGCACATCTCAGTTTGGACTTGACCCTTTCTCATGCTCAGTAGCCCCGGGTGGCATGTGGCTGGGGCATGTACCGTGGAGCCTGAGTCTCTGGGTTCAGACCCTGCACTGGACATGTTGTGTATCTCTCTTCTGTCAATTAAAAAAACAAATCCAGACTTGTAAGGAGAAATTTTATTCGAAAGGATTATGGCAGGGACATGGATGTGGCTCAAGCGATTGGGCTCCCGTCTACCATATAGGAGATCCAGGGTTCGATTCCCAGGGCCTCCTGGTGAAGCCAAGCTGGCCCGCACCGAGTGCTGGCCCACATGGAGTGCTGGCCTGCGCAGGAGAGCTGGCCCACACAGAGAGCTGGTGCAGCAAGATGACACAACAAAAAGAGGAAAGACAATAAGAGACATAGCAGACCAGGGAGCTGAGGTGGTGCAAGACATTGAGCACCTCTCTCCTACTCCGGAAGGTCCCAGGATCGGTTCCTGGTGCAGCCTAAAGAGAAGACAAGCAGACACAGAAGAACACACAGCGAATGGACACAGAGCAGACAACAAGGGGGGTGGGGGAGAGAAATAAATAAATAAATCTTAAAGAAAAAACAAAAACGGATTATTGTAAGGGGGCAGGGAGGGGAGGAGGCTGCTGCACTAGGGGGAGTAGACTATCGCGATACAGCGACCACTCTAACCACAAGCTCAGCAAGTTCTCAAGGGCTAAGCTAAAGGGGGTTTTCTTTTATAGAGAGGAGTAAAGAACCAGGTGACAGAAAGTGGGGTAAAAGTGTGCCTTGATGGGACAGTGGTTCAGAGAATGTTTCAAGCTGAGGCCAGCCTATTTTCCAGAATGGGCCCTTAAGAAGAGGTCTGTGCAGTAGCTCAGACTGAGGGTGGGCTAAAGTTCTGGGACCTAGAGGAAGGAGAGAAGCTTCACCAAAGTTTGGATAACTTCATTCTGATTGATCATTGGGACAAGCAGTTCACCTTGAAGGGTCTGCATCTGGCCTTGTCATAGGTAAACAAGGGGACATCTGTGAGTCTTAACTAAGTCATAGGGCCAGGGGGCTGGGTTCTTTGCAGTAAGCCATTTTCTAGAACATGAAGGGTGGGGGTTTTTCTCCGCCTCACTGTTTTCCAGGATCACAGGGCTGGGGTGAAATTCAACATGGCCACTTCCTCACTTCCTAGTCTGTGGGAAGATGATAATGCTAATGACAGCTAACTCACAGGCTGCCTTATGGTAATTTGCAAATAGCCTTCAGCAGGCCTTCCCATGTTAGCTATGACATCCTTATTGCCATAGAATAATAATAGCTAAGTTATAGGATGGCTTAATACCTCCAGGCCTTTGGCTGGGTGCTCCATATTCCTCATCCACTTTAAGCCCCTTAATGATACTTTGAGGTAGAAACTTTTGACATCTAGACTTTGTGTGAGGAAACTGAATCGCAGAAAGGGTAGAGTAACATCCACTGCCTGTGGGATGAAACCTATTATGGCTGATTAGTCCCTTTGAGATCTGGCCTTCCTCACCTGCTAGCTGTGCAGCAGAATCACTGAGAGCACAGGTTCTAGATCAGCTAACCTGGGTTCAACTCTTATCTCTGCCACTTACCAGCTGTGTGATCGTGGATAGGTTACTTTGCCTTTCTGAGCCTCAGTTTCATCATCTGCAATATGGGACAATAATATTATCTACTACGTAGGATCCTTGAGGATTTAATGAGTTAATACACGAAGCATGCTTGGCACAGAATAAGTGGCGTGTAAGTGGTAGCTACTTTCATTATTTTTGTTAGAGGCCCGTCTCATTACTTCCTTTCCCCATGCTAAGGACTGGATTACTTGTAGTTCCTTCCCCAAATGTACCGCATTCTCTCTTTCCACACCTTGGGTCTTTACCCATGCCATTCCTTACACCTGCCTCACCTTCTTTCCCTCCCTTGTTTCTAGCGTCACTGCTCCTCCTCTAGGAAATCGGAATTCCATTCCCCTCCATGGGGTGTCCACTTAATAGCACTATGCTGCCCTGGAATGTCTGCTTGTCCTTCTGTCCCCCCAGGCTAAATATTTCTTCGGGACAGAGCCGTGGTTGTGCCCACCACTAGGGACTGATGCAGGGAGCATGCTTAGTAACACATGCGCCCAAATCCTTGGGAAAAGGCTTCCCTTTCCACCACTTGGTTCAGGCTGCTGTTGGTTGACGGCACAGCTAAGTCACTTTCTAGTTGTGTGATGGGGTGAGTCACTTCACCTGTTTATATAGTTCCCCTTCCCCAGTATTCTATTAAGGCATAATTTACAGACAGCAAAATGTACAAATCTTAAGTCTACAGTGGAATTAATTTTGCCAAATGTACACACCCTTGTAAGTATCACCCAGATCAACCCATATGACAATTTTATTACTCCGGAAGCTTCCTTCATGCCCCTTCCTACTCCCCCACAAGTGACTGGTATTCTGATCTCCATCACCATAGATTAACTTCGTCTGTTCTTGAACTTCAGATGAATGGACTCCTACGGCATATTTTCTTTTGGGTCTGGCTTCTTTCACTCAGCATAATTTCTGTGAGCTTCATCCGAGCTGTTGCATGTATCGGGGTTCATTCCTTTGATTTCTGACTAGTATTCCATCCATCCTCTTGTTTATTGACATTTGGATCATTTCCAATTTTGAACCACTATGAATAAAGCTGTTTGGATATTCCAGTACAAGTCTTTGTGTATAGATTTGTTTTCATTTCTCTTGGGCAAATACCTCACAGTAGAGTTTCTGGGTCATACAGTAAATGTATGTGTTACTTTATTAGAAACTGATAAGCAGACTTCCAAAGTGGTTGTACCATTTGACTCTGTTTTCTCTGCTGTAAAATGGGGATAATGCATGTACCTCTCTCACGGGGTCATTGCAAGGAGGAATCAGATGTTTGATGTGAGGCGATTTAACTTTGTGGGGTGATTTGCACCATGATAGAGGGGGAGAAGGAGGGAAACGGGCTCAGTCCCATGGACGCCCGCAGGCAGTGGCCAGAGTCTCAGGGGCCCAGCACTTCAGCCTTGCACAGGATAGTTCACCTTGGAGGTGCCCTTCCTCGCTGACTCCTCAGCAGGATTTCATTTGCTCCTCGTTCTGTGAGGCCATTCAAATATCCACAGTTATTTGCACATCCTCAGAGCCAGAGAGGGAAGAAGACAAACGGGCCCTACAAAACACGCCTGCCACCACCTGGGGGAGGGATGATCAAATGTCCTCTTTAGGCTGGAGCAAACCCCGCTCCCTCCCTGCCAGGTCTAACTTGGAGGGGAGGGGCCTTCTACACGGAATCCGGAATCCGGAATCCGTGGCCTGTTTCCTGCAGCCTGCAGATGAGGGGTTCCTTAGGCTGCTGTAATTAAGACTGTCACAGCCTCGACTGCAAACGACTGTTTCCTGGGGATTTGGATTCAGTTGTCAAAATGGCTCCAGTTTGAAGCTGTGCATATAAATCCAAGCCCTAAAGCCTGTGAGTTTGAAGGGGCATCCCTGTGGGGTTCTCCTGCTTGTGGAACTTCCCATCTATATCTTTTTATACAGATTTCAAAAGACCCAGTGGCTCAGAGTCAAACAGACTTTGGCTCAAATCCTGGCTCTGCCACCTACTATCTGGGTGACCTTTGACAAGTCCCTTTCCCGTCTATTAGCCTCAGTTTCCCCATTTGAAAAACGGGATTATTGTTAATAATAATGGCCCAGAGGCCAAGACCACAAGGGTCCTCATTCTTCCCAATAGGCATTCCCTTGTTTCCTTCCCTGGTTTTTAGTTGGACCATGGTCACCTGGAATAGTCTTCATTTCCCAGCACTTCTTGCTGCTAGGGTAGCCACATGCCTGTGTTCTGGTCAGGGGTATGTAAGCATGTTTTATGTGCAACTGCCTGGAAGTACTTGTATTAGTCAGGGACAGGGGGTAGACTGTGATGGTTAAGTCTACCCCTTGTCCCTGTTTGTTCAATTGGGACTTTTTGTCTAGCTGAAGAAGACCACACGTCCTCAGGGAAACTCCTCTTTGTATCTAGAATCCCGTTGCTGCACCTTCATTCACAGGGCTGGGGCCACGGTCTGGAAGGGGTGGGCAGTGCTAGAATTCCTTGTCATTTCACCATCACACAGGGAGCTAACACTGATGAAATTGGCCCAAATGATCATTTGCCCTCTTTTTTTTTTAATGCAGGAAGGAAGCTGCAGAGGAGGCTGGGGAAGGATAAGGAGCCAGCCACCCAGCTTTAATTCTTTTAAAGTAGAAAATTGAAAACATAAGCCCTGCTGTAATGCGTGCAGTCCCACCCCATGCCTCTGCCTCTGCTGTTCCCATCCCCCGAGGTGCCTCCCCTGTCCCGGCCCACAAGAACAATAGTGTTCCTTGTGGAACACCACTCTGTGCCGGCACAGTGCTTTCTGTGCGTTATCTCATTTAGTCCTGATGACATGGCTGGAACCATCCCCACTCTCCACTTAGGATCAGTTTTGAAAAGCTGAAGGTTCTGGATTCCGATTCTTCAGAACTCCTGGTCTGTCAGCCTGTTTGCCCTCGCTTGTACAGTGAGGGGGTTGGACTAGGTCATCCAGAAAGCCAACAGAGCAGTAGGTGTCAGAAGACCTGTGCATGAATCCTAGCTCTGCCACTTACCACCTAGGTGCCACTGGGCACGTGGCTTCACCTCTCAGCGCCTCTGCATCCTCACCTGTAAAATGGGAACATACAGGACAATTCCAATGTCCCGAAAATGGAATTGTCCTGCATGACATCACAATGACAGATATAGGCCATTATACATTTTGTCATAACCTATAAAATGGTGTGGGGCAGAGTGTAGACTATAGTCCATGGTTAGTAGCACTGCTTCAAATTGTGTTCATCAATTGTAACAAATCTACCACACTGAGGAAAGATGTTGTTAATGTGGGAAAGTGTGGGAGGGGAAGGGGGCAGGCATATGGGAGTCCCCTATATTTTTATGTAACATTTATGTAATCTAAAGCTTCTTTAAAAAAAAAAAAAATTTTTTTTTTTTAAATGGCAAAGTAATAGTATCTGCCTGATAGGGCTCTTGTAAGAACTAAATGAGATCCCTCACGAGGACCTCTTCGCGTCAAGCCTGGCAATACATGCCAGCCACTCTTATTGCTATTGATGTTGTTATTGATAATGGTTGTGATAACAGCAGCAACAACAGAGCTCCAACTTTGATCATCAACGATCCAATGACAATTGTAGTGGCATCATTGACTGACTGATTGCCTTTCATCTCCGTCCCTGCACTTTCACTGTACCACCTCGAGGAGGCAGTGCTCTGTTACGGACCTGTGGTCTGTGCAATGAGATTCAGAAGATTCATCCAGTCTCCTCTGCTGAATCTCATTCTGTGGGTTCAAACCGTGAATCTTGCCGTTGGATTTCTTTTCTATGCTTTCCCCTGTCCTTGCTGCTAATGTTTTCAAAGGCTGATGAGTTGACCAACACATTTGCTTCAGCAAGTGACACCAGGCTAACCCCACCAGGTTTTAGCTAGTTTGACATTTGTATTTAGATTCAGGCACTCATTTTCGTTGTTTGCCATCCATCTGGGCCTCACTTTACTGGAGCAGTGTATCCTACTTTTATGGAGTGGCTGTACAGCTGGCTGTGGATTGGCTTCTCCCTAAATCATTTTCCAAACTGGATTCCAGTTTTTAGTATGTACATGTATTGATATAGTCAACAAATATTTGTTGTGGAACTACTGTGGGCTAATCTGGAATAAAACAGATACTATTCTCCTGAAACTTACAGTCCACAGGGAAAGAGAGAGATTGGACAACTGATTACACAAGTACTAAGTCCATTCTAATGGTCATAAATGACTTAAGCAAAGTAAATATAGGATGGTATGCTCGATTACAAGGGCAGCTGTGGTTAACTATATACTCACACAAATAGTATGGAAGGAGGCATTCCAAATGTGAATGTTGATTTTCTTTGTCTGATGGATGCATTGGATAAGAATATTGGAAAAGTCTAGGGATTATGGCTTCAGGTATAGTTGGATCCAGGTGCTCAGCCTACGTCAGAAATCCATCTCTCTACATCCCTTAGCTTTCCTTTCCTCTGTAGAGTTGGCTTTATTCTCAGGCAGACTCTCCACAGTCTATGGCAAGAATGGCCATTATCTGTTCCCAGACTCTCTGCAGCTTAGGAAAAGCAGAGGGGAAAAAAAAATCCTCTTTCCCAGGGACTGCAGTGCAAATTCTGGCAGGGCTGTTATGGGCTGGGTGTGGTCATGCACCCTTCCCTGAACCGCCGCAGGGGCGAGGGCTGGGATGCTCTAAGGGCCATTTCTGGGTCATATCCTCCACCACCACCACCACTGGGGATGGGGTCGGCCCTGCCCTAATTAGACAGGTGAAGAGTCACAGTGTATGGTTTCCCAGAGCAAAATTTGAGTACTGTTGCTAGAGGTCGGAGGAAGAGCTGTTGGAAGGGATAAATCTGACATGTCTACCTCAGAGAATTTTTGGGTGATTTTTAATTTTCTTTTTATTTATTCATTTATTTTTTTGCCTCTCTGCATTTTCTAAATTTCTACAATGAACATGAATTACTTGCAATTTTTTTGAAGTTATTAAAAAGGAACCCAAAGCTATTGAGAATGGAATTTGGACATAAATGTGGCCTGGCTTTATTCCAGGCTGATAATGGCTTTCTGTGTTATCCCTTCCAGGTACGATTTGCATTTTAACCAGAGTCAAAAACGCTGTGCCTCCAAGGAGAGTGTAATGAAGGAATCTGGGGCACTGAGCAAGCCTGTGAGGTCCCAGGGCTGTGGTCTGCCTCCCTGAGGCTATACTGCCATGAAATCTTTTTTTTTTTTTTTTT
>JAQZBX010066647.1:0-16095 GCA_029593785.1 Cabassous unicinctus
TTGAGCTGTAGGGTAGGAGTTGCAGCTCCACTGAGATTCCAGGCACAGCTGGCAAATAGGTGGGCCAGAGGATACAGTCTCTGGGAGTACACCTAAAAACTCCTGCATCACATATAGGTTACCTCAGAGCTTTTGACAGCAAGTGTGGCTGTGGTGACCAGTCCCTTTGAGCCCACGTGCACGTGTCATTCTAGGCAGCACCCACTGTCCAAGCTGAATTCTCCTTTTCAATAACATGTTGTAGCAGATTTCTAGGTCTCTGCAGTGTTTTCACCGTTAGCTGTCTTAGTTATCAGACCTTTTCCTCTCTTCTTTGTTGAACGCTGACTGTGAGTAAGGCGTTATTCCAGGGACTGGGGAGTCGCTGGTGAACAGGATGGACGAGCACCTTGTGTTCTGGGGGCTTACTTTCTAGTGGGGAACAGTATAGTGAAGTTATGAACACATGAGCAAAAACATAATAAATTCCAGTAGTGGTGAGAGCTTGGCAGACAATAAAAAAACAAGATGACTCGAGAGAGTGACCAGAAAGTGACCTTAGAGTGGGTATTCAGGGAAGACCTTTCAAGGGGTGAAATTTGAGCTGAGACTTGAATAACTTTATGAAGATTTGGAGTGGTGGTAGGATGGGGAGACTGACCATTCAGGTGGTGGGGACACAGATGGCCTTAGGAGGAAAGCCTTTGAGACCACTTGAGGACCAGGAAGGCTGGAGCAGAGGGTGAGCCGAGGTGGTGGGGAGGCCAGTGGGCCAGCTGGTGAGGCCTGAAGCCATGGTTATTGCTGACCCAGGGCACGTCTGTGTGCTGGGCACTGCTCAAGTGCTTTGTGTGTATTGATTCATTAATTTCCTGCAACAACAACCTATGAGGAAGGTTCTATTATCTCCATTTTACAGATGAGGAAACTGAGGCACAGAGGTGTTAGGCAAGTTGCCCAGGGTTACATGGCTGGTAAGTGGTGGAGTTGTGATTCAAACAGCTTGACTCCAGAGTCCATGCTTGCCCCTTCACCTCCCACCAGGGAGACAGTGGGCTCAAGATGTGAAGAGGTTGGAGCAATGAGCAGTGAGCCTGGGGTGCCCACCATGGTGGGTAGAGTGGAGCCGGGGGTCCTGCAAAGGAGCCAGGGAAGCAGCATCCCCTGAGGTAGGAGGAAAGCCACAAGAGTAGGGTTTCCTTAAGATTTCTAATCCTTAAGAAGCCAAGAAGTGTTTTGAGGAGAGAGTCTACTTAATTCTATTGTGAGAGGCAAAGTCAGATATGGCACAGTGGAGGCAGTTTCTATAGATAGGGGATTGGGGAGCAGTGGGAGTTGGGGAAGCTGGAGCAGCAGCTAGGGAGAATTCTTAGAACAGAGGTTGGTAAGCTTTCTGTTAAAGGGCCAGATAGTAAATATTTGAGGCCTAAGGGCCTATGGTCCCTGTTAAAACTCTTCAAGGTGCCCTGAAAAGCAGCCAGGCAATATATGTAAACAAGCTAGAGGCTGAGTCCTACAGAGCCTTGTGGTGGTGGTAAAGATTTAACCATTAGAGGGTTTTGATCTGAATGCTTTTTTAATAAGATCTTCCTGGCTTCTGTGTATAGAGAAAATAAACAGATTCCAGTTGGAAGGAGGGAGATGGCTTAGAAAGCTGTTACACCCAGTCAGGAGCTAATGATCTAGGGTGGTAGCCATGGAGATGGTAAAAGCAGATGTTTTTGGAATATATTTTGAGGATAGACTTGACAGTCTTTGTGGATGGTTTGAGTGAATCAGAAAAGTTAAGAATAACTCCAAGAATTCTGATTTGAGAAGCTAGAGGGCCAGATCATGGAGACTTTAGCAAGGTTGCTGGATCCAAGATTAATACGCAACAAGGAGACACACAGCAAAGCAGGGAGCAGAGGTGGCACAAGCGATTGAGTGCCTTTCTCCCACATGGGAGGTCCCAGGTTTGGCAACCAGTGCCTCCTAAAGAGAAGACAGGCAGACACAGAGAGCAGACAGTGAGCGCAAAATAGTGGGGGGGCAGTAAGTAAATAAAAATAAATCTTTAAAAAAAAACAAGACACCATTTACAAAAGCAACAAAATAATAAAGATGGGAAGCGGATGTGGCTCAGGCGACTGGGTTTCCACCTACCACATGGGAGGTCCCTGCTTCGGATCCCGGTACCTCCTAAAGAAGACAGCAAGCTGGTGGTGATGGGCAGGCGCGGCCAGCTGACACAACAAAAGACTCAGAAAAAAAACATGAGAGACACAACAAAGCAGGGAGCGGAGGTGGCTCAAGCAATTAGGCACCTCCCTCCTGCATCAGAGGTCCTGGGTTTGGCTCCCTGTGCTTCCTAAAGACAGACACATCAAGTGCAAAAACAAGGGGGTGGGGAGAAATAAATAAATCTTTTTAAAAATAATAAAGACAGTAATAAAATGAATATATAACGTGCAAGCTCTCTGGAGAAAGCCATAGTAAATTTTTGGATGATGTTAAGACGTAATTAGACAGACATACCATGTCGGGATAGTACTCAATATTATAACCCATTCATTTCCTCAAATAAGTTTATAAGTGAAATGCAGTGCTGTTAAAAAATCTCAGCAGGAGTTTTTTTAGTTGGTATGTAGAAGCTCAAAGGGCCAAAACAGCCAAGATACTTTTGAACAGTAAGGTGGTAGGATTTTCTCCAGTAGAAATCAAGGCTTCTTATAAAGCTGTCATGATTAAGACAGTGTGGCATTAGAGTAAGGGTATACTCCTAGGCAGAGAGACTGAGTAGAGGGCCCAGGAACAAGCTCCTGAGATAGGACAGGCATTCTGAAACAGTGGGAAGGGGTTCAGTAGGTGTATTTGGACATTGGGTTATCTGTGGAAAGAAAGTCATGTTCATATTTCACACTTTGTACAAAATTCACTTACACATAGATTCAGATCTTAAAACTAAAAACATTTTAGAACAAAATAAAGGAAAAGCTATGTGGCTTTGTGGTAGAGAAGAATTAAGATAGAAAAAGCATAAACCATGAAGAAAAAAGTAACAAATTTGACTACCTGGAAATTAAGAACTTATGTGGGTTTTTTTTCTTTTTGTATTTTAATAAAAGATATCATAAAGAATGTAAGAGACAGGCCAAAGGGAGAAGATGTTTGCCCACATGTATAACCAACAATTGGTTGGTGTCAAGAATATGTAAAGAATCTCTACAAATCGGTGAGAATAAATAATCCAGCAGAAAAAAGGGCAAACGCTGAGCAGGTAGTTCCCAGAAGAGGAGGGCTGAGTGGTCAGGAAGAGTTGCAGTGAGGCTCAGCTTCACTCATAATCAAGGAAAGGTGGGCTAAGACCACACCAGTGTACCGTGCCACCTAGACAATTTGGCAGAAGTTTTCAATTCCAGCAGTATCAGGTATGAGCAAGGACATGGAGCAGCCAGAATCCCTCTGCACGCTGTTCCCAGCAGTGAGTGAAAACATGGGCGTCATCTAGTGAAGTTGAAGGGGTCACGTCCCACCCCTGACATGGGCGCCAGAGAAATCCATGCCCGGAGAAGCAAGCCTCGGGCTGCCTCTTGCGAATTTGTTAGTGACAGCAGAAAAAGGCCAAATGCAGTGGGTCACGAGATCGAGGTGTGTTCAGATCACAGAATATGGCTGTAGTGAAAAACGACCCATAGCCACTCACATCAATACTCACCTCAAAAATAGGTAGCAAAAAAGATCATAGAATCGTACAGTATAACTCCAGTTATATCGTATTTTTAAGATGTACAGTGAAATAATACATTGTTCAGGGGTAGATCCTTAGGTGGTAAAAATGAAAACCAGTGACCCGTGGCCAACACCAGGGCAGGGGGCACTCGGCCTGAAAAAGTGGTGTCAGTAGTGTTTCTCAGCTTGGGTGGTGGGCATGTGGGTGTGTGTTTTGTTACTGTTTTTCACAGCACATGTGTGTGGTAGATACTGCCCTTTTGTGTTTGTGATGCAGTTCGTGTGAAAGTAAATGTAGGGAGCAGGTGTGGCTTAAGCAGTTGAGCGCCTGCCGCCCACATGGGAGGACCTGAGTTTGGTTCCTGGTGCCTCCTAAAGAAAACAAAGAAGCAAACAACGAGCAATCAGATGAGGGAGCCAACTCAGGAGCCGATGTGGCTCAGTAGTTGAGCGCCGGCCTCCCGCATACGAGTTCCTGGGTTCAATCCCCGGTCCTGGTCCCTGAAAAAAAAAATGTAACTCAACCTGCACTTGCATGAAAGGCCAGAAGCAAAGAAACCTTAACTAGCATGTTAGCCTCCCCATCCCAGGAAGGTTCTTTAATACGTTTTTAAACAGCATGGGATATAAAGAAATCAGATAATCAAAAATGGAATTGAAAAAATATAAATGTAACTAATGTGATAAAATGGAAGGAAAGGGGGTGGAGACCTGTGTTCCCCTGAGAGTTTACTGTGAAGGGGGCAGAGCAGTGGAGCTGTGGGGTTGTGGTGGTGGGGGTGTCTCTTTTTTGAGGTGCCAGGTATTGAACCTGGGACCTTGTACAAGGGAAGCAGGTGCTCAACCACTGAGCTAAACCTGCTCCCCAAGTGGGGGGATCTCTTTTAAAGAAACAATATTTGTGTGCTGGGGGTGGTGCAGGAAGGAGAGAAGGGGAGAATGCCGGGAGCGGAGCCCTTCTGGGAGCTGTGCCGTGACAGGAGGGTGGCAGGCAGTGTGGTGCATCTGCGGGAGACTCGGGGGGTTGTGCTGGGAGTTCTCAAGCTTTCACGGTGATGTGGGGAGCTTTGAGAAGACGGGCTGTGGGAAGTCAGTGGGGCATCTGACCTTTGTGGCCTCGAGGAAGGGGTGCTGCAAGAAGTGCTGTTGAATTGAATCCTAAAACGGCGGGTGTGTTGGGTGAAGAGCAGGTGGCAAGAGGCCCAGACCTGTTTGGGATTCTGGAAGGTGTAGACGGCTGAGGGTGAGGAGCGAGGGCATTTGGAGAGTCAGCGTGGCCCTGCTTGTGAAGGGCCTGCAGGGTTTGGATCTTGATTCAGAGGTCAGCAGGGACTCTGGCCGGGTTTGGAGTGGAGGAGGGACCTAGTGGGATCAGGGCACATGAGAGAAGATGAAGTGAACGGTCCGAGGAAGTGGAGACCAGGGATGTCCATGGGCAGTGGGGTGGCTTGTCTTGCTACCTTACTAGCAGGCAGGATCTTGGGTTCCTGGGTCTCAATGGCATGGCCCCAGAACTTTCTGGGTTTGCCCACAGCTGCTCCCTCCTCCAGGTGGTAGAGATCGTCAAGAAGCTGGAGTCCCGCCAGCGGGGCTGGGAGGAGGATGAGGACCCCGAGCGGAAGGGGGCCATTGTGTTCAACGCCACCTCGGAGTTCTGCCGGACCCTGGGAGAGATCCCCACCTACGGGCTGGCCGGCAACCGGGAGGAGCAGGAGGAGCTCATGGTGAGCCCCCTCCCCGGGCCTCGGGGATGAGCCTCGGCCTCTCTTCCCGCCTCGGAGCTCAGAGGGGGTGGGTGGGTTGGCCGTGGCCAGGACTGCCTGGGCCAGCCTGGTCTTCTGCCCCCAGGACTTTGAGCGGGATGAGGAGCGCTCGGCCAACGGCGGCTCCGAATCCGATGGGGAAGAGAATATCGGCTGGAGCACGGTGAACCTGGATGAGGAGAAGCAGCAGCAGGATGTGAGGAGGGGGGCCTGGGGCTGGGGAGGGGGACCCGGGCTGGAAGTGGAGGGGGGGGCAGGTGTGACACTCCAGAGCAGGAGACCTGGGGGCTCAGGCTCAAGATGGATTGCCTGGGCTCTGGCCCCAGCTCTGCCTTTAGCTCTGGGACCTGGAGAAAGTTACTCAGTTTTCTGAGCCTCAGTTTCTGACTCTATAAAATGGGTCTGTAAACCCCAAACTCATAGGGTTCTCCTGAGAATTAAGTGAAGCATGTCTCACAGGCCTGGAGTATGGATGCCAGGCCTGTGAGACATGCGTGATGGGGGTGGGGCTGGCAGGTGAGGGGGTTGAGGAGACCCCTGTGGCCTGCTCACCAGCTCCCTCGTGTGGCCACCCCCAGTTCTCCGCCTCCTCCACCACCATCCTGGACGAGGAGCCCATCGTGAATAGAGGGCTGGCGGCTGCCCTGCTGTTATGTCAGAACAAAGGTAAAAGGCTTGGTGGGCCTTCGAGGCTCGGGGTCTCCCCTGGGGAGGGCGGGCGGTGGGGTTGAACAGTCCAGGCACTGAGAGCCTGGGATTAGGAGCCCAGCCCTGCCGCTTTCTCAGCAGTGGCCTTTGGCAAGTGGACTGATTTCTGTTTCTTTGTGAAAGGAGCCTGGTGTCTTTCCCTCCACAGCCTGCTGTGAGGGTCCCACGGTGCCAGCTTTGTGGCATGGCCCTCGGGAGTCCGGGGGCCCTGGATCTGGCCGGCCTGAGCAGGGAGGGGTGGGCGCGCAGGGTCTCACACCACCCCCACCGTCCTCAGGGCTGCTGGAGACCACGGTGCAGAAGGTGGCCCGGGTGAAGGCACCGAACAAGTCGCTGCCGTCCGCTGTGTACTGCATCGAGGACAAGATGTACGTGGGGGTGGGCAGAGGGCCCGGGCGCTGTCGGCTCGGGGGCTGTGGGCGGCTGCTGGCACTGAGGCCCCTTTGCTTCGGGCCAGGGCCATCGATGATAAGTACAGCCGGCGGGAGGAGTACCGCGGCTTCACCCAGGATTTCAAAGAAAAGGACGGCTACAAGCCCGACGTCAAGATCGAGTATGTGGACGAGACGGGCCGTAAGCTCACGCCCAAGGAGGTGAGCAGGGCCCCCGAGGGCCGGGAGAGGGCGGAGCTGTGGAGGCAGCATGTGGGGTGGGGTCTCGGCTCTGTTGCCCACTGGCTGGGGGAACTGGGGAGGTGTCAGGACCTGCCCCTTGGTGGCTTCCCCCGGCTCAGGGCTGCCGTTGTGGGCATTGTCCAGGCCTTCCCGTTTACATCTAGGCCCTTCCATTGACCTTGTGTGCTCGCAGAAGCCCCCTCTCGAGGCAGCGGTCCCCGACTCCCTCCTGCCTCCTCCTTGCCCCCGCCCCCGCCACCAGTGCTCTTCTCCAGACTCTCCTAGCCTTCCGCACCCTGGCCGTGCTCTTTCCACTGCTCAGGGTTGCCTCCCTCCTGTCCCCAGTCCCAGCCTCATGGCAGGCCTCACTCTAGGACCCGAGTGCCCTCTGAAAGCCCTCGAGGGCCTGTGCCCTGTTCCCGTTCCCGAGCCTGGCACTGGGTTGAGGGACTTGACACCCTCCCCACCTGTGAAGCTCTTTGTGGCTGCAGGCAGCTCTGACGTGGCTTATGCCTTGTGTCCCAGGCTTTCCGGCAGCTGTCCCACCGCTTCCACGGCAAGGGCTCAGGCAAGATGAAGACTGAGCGGCGGATGAAAAAGCTGGACGAGGAGGCGGTGAGTGGCCTGCTGGGGCGTGGGGGTCCAGCTCTGCATGGCGGCTGCTCGGGTGGGCAGTGGGGGGCAGGCTCCTGCCCCTGCTGCCTGACCCTGACCCTGACTGATCCGTAGCTGCTGAAGAAGATGAGCTCCAGCGACACACCCCTGGGCACCGTGGCCTTGCTGCAGGAGAAGCAGAAGGCCCAGAAGACCCCGTACATCGTGCTCAGCGGCAGTGGCAAGAGCATGAACGCGTGCGTGAGGGGGAGACGCGGGTGGCAGGGCGAGCTCCCAGGGGTGGGAAGGCTGCGCCCAGCTCCCCGCTCACACCCCTTCCTCTCTCTCTGCAGGAACACCATCACCAAGTGAGCGGACCCCCCTCCCGCCACCCCACCCCCCAGCTTTAATATTAAATAAAGTTCCTTCCTTATTTTTTCCTCCTTGGTCGTGGTGCAGATTCCAGGGTGATTTTGGAGGAGGGGCGGCCAGTGCAGCCAGAGCACCTGCTGGGCCATCGGTCATCAGGCCGGGCTCTGCTGCTTGCCGGGAGCTGTGTGACCTCAAGCAGCCATCGAGCCTCCCTGAGCCTCAGTCTTGCCATTTGTACGGTCAGAGCACCCCTTCCTCATAGAGTGTGTGTGAAGCTTAGATGAGCCCAGCTGTCCCTGCGTTCACCTGGAATTCCGACCAGATTGAACACGTAGCTCAGGGTGTGGCAGCTGCTAGGTGGGCCCTCACGTAAAGAACCAAGGGAGAGACTTGACCTGGTATCCTCTAAGACATTCCTTCACCCCAACCCGGGCCCCAGCCTGCCTGAGAGAAGCTGGTTCAGTTTATTTTCTCAACAGCAACCCCCCCCCCACACACACACACACACACATCCCACTCCCCACCTTGTGCCGGCTTTCTGCTAAGAAGAGGACAGTGGTCTTAGAGACGCGGCCAGCAAGGCCCAGATCTCTCCTGGCCTGAGCCACCGCCCTCTGGGGCACAGTCCTCCCACTGGGCAGCGGCCACAGGTGGTGCAGAGTCCCCAGGGCCGTGTTGTCCCCCCAGGACTGGGCTGGAAGCTCTTAGAGCTGCCTGTGTGCAGGGCTCATCCCTTCTGAGAGACTCATCCCAGGTACCGTATAGCAGAGAAGGTCAGTTTCCTCAGGGCAGGCTCCGTGAAGAAGCTATAGGTGCTTCTGAGGGATGGGAGGTGGGCTGAGCGAGGCAGGTCCTCCCCAGGCCCACACGTTTTAAGATAAAAAACTGAGAGCAAAAATAAATAGAAAAGGGTGAAATTTTGAAAATCAATTTTGGGTAGGAAAATCTTTGTAAGCAAAGGATAAGACCCAGTTGTCTTGAAATAAGATTGGTATTTGATAACAGAAGTTCTAATTGGCAAAAACCAGCAAGCAAAGTCAAGTTACTGTCCTTGAGCTTTTATCTTCCCCTATTTTGAAGTCTGATTCTGGATTTCATTTTCACTGGCTGCTTCCCTCGATTTCCTCAGAAAGGGTGTCCACATGCTGTACTTGGCACACAAAACCTAGGCGGCGTGTAGAATTTTGAGAACCACATCCATTTCTGCCCATATCCTCGTGAGGCATCTGTGGGGGGAAGTCCCATGTCCCTGGCGTGGCAGCTCAGGTCCTGGCTGTGTCAAAACTCCTCACGTCATCGCTGCCACAGGGAACAGGGCCCGACAGGAGGCTGCAGCCACTGTCCAAGCCAGAAGTGACCAAGCCCTGGTCAAGAGCAAACATGACCCAGGGTAGAGCTGACTTGGCCCGGGATGCCTGTGGGGCTTCTGCCACAGGCCCCTGGGTGGACGAAAGGTGGATCGAGGGATAACGGGGCTTCCAGACGCCCTAAAGAAGCCTCCCTGGTAGGCACGTGCGCCGGCGTCCTCTCCGGATCTTGGTCCCGGGGTTGGGTGTTTGTCCTCTGCCAGACACACCTGCCAGCCCACTGCCCAGGCTCTGGTCTTCCTTCCCGGCCAAGGCTCATCCCCCAGGGGTGAGGGGAACTGGGGACCACCTGCTCTGGAGGGCTGAGCCCCCAGGAGACAGGTCCCAGCCCTGCAGCTTGCCAGCTGTGCCGCCAGCACCCTGGCCCTCGGTGGCCCCGTAGAGGCAGCAATGCCCCTTCCTTGGTGTGGGGATTGGCCAAGCTGTTAGCCTGGCCCCCAGGTGAGTCATTGAGAAGGCTGCTTGTGTTTCTGCTTTGCCATTCATGCACAGTCCGCCCTTGGGCAGGTAACCTGGCCCGAGTCTTGGTGTTCTCTGCAGAGTGGAGGCCACGGTCTGACTGAGGGTGAGGGTATGAGCACATTCATCCTTTCATCACTTCAACGAATATTTACAGAGCATCGGCCAGTGCCCGGCCTGGGATCGCGGAGGAGCAAAGCCAGACGAGGTGTGCTTAGGCCTGTGGGTGAGCGGGCACTGGCCAAGGGCACGGCTGGACGGGAAGCAGACGGGGCATCCCAGGCCCCACCCCTCCCCGCCATCCTCTCTGCCAACAGCCCATGTGGCACTCTCCAGAGAAGGTGCGAGGGGCAGAGCGCTGCCCCTCTGGACACCCCACCCATCCCTGCCCTCTGAGGGGTGGACGGTCTGGGGGCTGGCAGGGTCCTTGGCGCCATGTCTGAAGCCAGCATGGGTGGGTGCTGAGCATGGGGGCACTGGGCCCTCCTCCAGCCTCTGACGGTCCTTCCCCTCTGTGCCCACCCCCTGCCCAGGTCCACCCGACCCATCCCTCAAGCCCCAGCAGCTGGGCCGCAGCTGAAGCGCCTCACATCTGTTCCCGCGTGGTGGGGTGGGGTCTGTCACCCGCAGGACTGGAACCTGCTCCCTCAGCGCCAGGCGGGGCCCCTGCCTTCCCTTCCTCCTCCGGGCCTGGCTGAGCTATGAGGCCTTCTCCCCAATCCATTAGAAGCTGCTGTCAGAAGGCAGCCCTCTGGGCGAGCTGAGTTCCCACCCCATTTACTCCGCGTCGCTGTGTTTCCTGGTGCCCCTCAGCGCCCCCATGATGCCCTGCCCACCCCCCACCCCCTGGGCATCCTCAAGAAGGGGGATCAAACCCGGGGCCTCCCATATGGTAAACGGGAGCCCAACCAGTTGAGCCACAGCCGCTTCCCAAGCCTATGTTTAAGTAATCTTTTTATTGATCAATATTAACATCCAGGAAAGTGCACAAATCACAAGAACACAGCTCAGTAGATTTTCACAAAGTGAGTGGCACCAAAACATCCTGCAGACAGGTCATCAGGGACAAAGGTGCCCAGGCCCTGAAGCTCCTTCGGGCCCCTGCCCCTTTTCAGTCTCCGAATCACTAGCCTGAATTCCGGTAGCAGAAAGCGCCTTTGCCTGTTTTTATACTGAATGGAAGCAGCCAGTGTGTGCTGTTGATGTCTGGCTTCTTTACTTCATGTCACATCTGTGAGGTTCATCCGTGCCATTTATTCCATTATATGACTATCCACCATTTATCTAGTCTACTGTTGAGGGACATTGGGGTTGTTTCCAGTTTGAGATGATTCTAAATCATGCCATTCTGAACATTCTGGCCCCTTTGGCTGAACATATGTACACATTTCTGCTGTTAAGTCAACATAATTTTGTTCTCTTTCTGACAGGAGGTGGGAGGGAGTGGAGGAGACAGAGAGGGGCTAATTCGTCAGGCCAGGACAGAAAGAAAGAGGAAGCAGGGGAGGGGAGGGGAGGGCCTGCGGATGCCCTGCGGAGGCGGCTCACAAAGGTAACCAGAGGATCCATAAGGCAGGAGGGCCCACTGCTGAATTAGGGGGAGACCTGAGGTGATTGGAGGGCCCACAGGGACAGCTGCAGAGAAGGGACGTAGGAGGTTGGCAAGAAAAATCAGGTATTGGGAACTCTCTTTTCTGCATGATTTTTCTGTAAACCTATAACTGTTCTAAAGTAAAAGAAAACCGGGGTCGTCCGACAGCTTCAGCAGTTGCTAGGAGAAAGGGAACAACTGAGATGCGGGGGGAGACGGGATTCTTGGTTCTCACCCACTCAGCCCACCCTACTCGCTCCCATGCCCCCCGAATCCTTTTCTGCAGCAGAGCGTCCCGAGGGGACGCGCAGAGCCACGGGTACTGCCGTGCGAGGCCCCTGGGCCCGGATTTGGGTCCCTTCAATGTAAGGCCGTGGCGGGGCTCCAGCCCCAGGTCGTACGCGGGAGGTGGGGGCGTGGGGAGGGGTCCCAGACATCTCTGAGAGGCGCCTTGGTGAACGAATCCTTCTCTGGGGGGTGGGACTTGTGTTACCTGCGCTCACCCAGGCTCACGATTGGGACCCTTTGAACCGAGACGGCGCTTGGGCCCTTGGATTGTCCAACGGGGCGGACGTTCCGGCACCGCAGCGCCCCGCAGGGCGCCGACGTGCGGGGCGCGACCCCTGCTGGGCGCTTCTGTAAAGGGCGGCTGCGGAGCTCGCCGGGGACTGCTCGGTAACGCCTCGGGGCGCCGGTCCCGCCACTGGGACCGCGTTGCGTTGCAGGAGGGGGAAGAGTCCTCTTCTCATACAAAAAGCCTGATCCCAGGGCTTTCTCCACCCTTACCAGCCCGGGTGGTTTGTAACAAAGGCTGCTAGCGCTTGGCACCTCACTGTGCACTGGCAAGGGGTAGATAAAGAAGTGGATATTTTAGCAAATTGGTCTCGTAACAATAACTGAAAAACCTGCCGCCACTACTGGCATTTAGTATATAGCTTTGGACGTTGCTAACGTTTTATTTCCTCTAGGTCGCCAGGCTGCGCATGCAATGTGCTTTACCATTTCTGTGGAGATTTTTGAATTCTCTTGCAATGTGTAATCAGCTGGTCAAACCCTAGCACCACAGGAACCACTGTTGATCTCCTGACTTCTCATTATATCCGTGATATTCTGATAGTAGTTCCCACTGAGGAAATGCCACCTTTTTGTTTTTTTTTTTTGGCATGCTCCTCAGATTCACGTAAATAGAGATGGTTGGGTCGTGAATGAAGACAAAATCCATGGTCCCGCTACCCAAGCAGCTTTCTTGGGGGACATCTGGGCATCCACCAACTACTAAGGATAAAGTGGGGCCTCCAGGCCACCAACTACAAAGAAAAAGGCCCTGTGCTGATTTGGCTTCTTTGCTACTGAAGGCAGAGTGTCCCACATTCAAGAAGCTTCCTGAAGACTTTGTGCTGGGTTGTCAGACAAGAGGTCAAGTCAGAGTGGGGGGCCTTGCAACAGGAAGCCTTGGAAGCAGACCAGGAAGCTGTAAAACAAGCCCTGCATTGGAGCCCTTTCAGACCTCATGGAATTGCCATCTCAGCTGGTTGGAGTCTTTGGAAATGATATTCCACCCGTCTTCACTGGTCACTGGGCTTTGGGATTCATGACCCTCCTGCTGCTGAGAAGTGCACGCTCTTTATGGAAGAGTTCCACACATAGCTCCTCAGCCAGAAGCGCAGTGGCCAGCGTCTGCAGCTCTGCCTGCGGATTTCTCAGGCCACGAAGCCTGGCCTCCCGCACGCGCAGGCTGGAAGTTAACGCACCCAGAGGCAGCCCCACCAGTGACTGATGGGGGCTGAGGGGAGCCCTCCCCAGCTGCCCTAAAGTGTGCCACACGCTGACCCCGGAGCTCCCAGTGGGCACGGGCTCCAGCTGATGATCAACACATCTGAACGGAATTCATGAATTCCTTGCAATTTTCCACAAATACTTATGGAGCATCGATCTATGTCAGCCCCTGGTCTAGAGGCCGTGGATACAGGAATAAAAAGGCAAAGTCCCCGTTCTTGTGGCAGTTACATTCTGGTGTGGGGTAGACAGATGAGAAATTAAATTTAGAGCAGTTCCGGGGGTGCAAACTGCCATGAGGAAAAAGAAACAAGAGCAAGAGAAGGGGTCAGGAGAGGCTGTCTGTGAGTGTGACAAATCCAGCAGGGAGCCACAGGGGACGGAGACGTGTGGACATTGAGAAAGTATGTTCCCAGCAGAGGGAGCAGCAGGTCACAGGCCCTGAGGAGGGCGATCCCTGACCTGTGCGGGGAACAGCCAGGTCGGGGTGGGCAAAGCTGCGGAGTGAGGAAGGGAGGGTGGGGGTGAAGGCAGAGAGGCGGCAGGGCCGGGCCAGGCAGGGGGTGAGGGGCTGGGGGCTGAGCCGGGAAGTCACCCTGACCTGGCCATGGGAAACAGGGGTTCTCGCCCTATCAGATCCAGTGGCCTCTTTTTAGAAGCAACTTCGGAGCACCGTTTTTACTCACCTGAAAGGAAGTTAATAGATAATGTACCCTATCGAGACACCCCCCCCACCAGATGGCTCCGTCGTCTGTTTGCTCGTTGTTTTTGTTCATTGTTCCCTGGTTGTCTGTTTTTTCTTTAGGAGGCACCAGGAACCAAACTCAGGACCTCCCATGTGGGAGGCAGGTGCTCAGCTGCTTGAGCCACATCCGATCCTTGATATACATTTTTAAATAAAATCAATGTAATGCTCTAATTCTAATAAAAAGGAGAAGTCATCAGAAAGCAAGTTCTGAGCAAATAACACACACGTCACTATAGAAGCGCTCGGGGCTGACTGCCCTGGAAGGCTCATGTCGCCATCAGATGGTTGCACTTCCCCGTGGCGTCTACCGTGGCTGTGACAGCTGCAAGTGAGGACGCCACAGCGTGTCAACAACTCCAGTGGTGCGAGCAGCGTCGCTACCGGGGCTGTGATTTTCAGAAATAGCAAACTCTTGGTAAAGTTTCAAACAAAACAAAGTTTTTCTCTCGATTTCCACAGGAGTAATATTCCTGGAAAACTATGTCAAAATTCAGTGTTTACTAACTGGGCAAAAGCTAATTTGTGCAGGCTGCTGTATCACTCAGGCTCTCCAGTGAAATAGAATCAATAGGGCATTTGTGTGTGCAGAGAGATTTATTTTAAGGACTTAGATCATGAGACGGTGGGGCTGGCAAGTGTGAAATCTGCAGGGCAGGCTGACGGGTTGGAAATTCAGAGGAGGCGATGTCGCCTTGAGGCAGAATTTCTTCTCCAGGAAACCTGTTCTTTGCTCCTAAGGTCTTCAACTGATTTTGGATGAGGCCCACCCACATCACAGAGGGTAATGGTTACGTAAAGTCTCCTGATTTCAGATGTTAATCACATCTACAAAATACCTTTCAGAGCATGATCAAGACTAGCGCGCGACGGAACAACTGGACACCTCAGCCTAGCCGGGTCGACACACACACTCAGCCGCCAGAGACGCTAAACCACCGGGTGAAAGTTTGCTGGGGAAGAGGATGTTTACATAGTCTCAAAGTATTTCCCCACAGGTTCCTTAGAGAAGAGTTTCCTTTACAATAGTGGGAAAATCTGGAGACCACCCTGAACTGGGAAAGAGGAGCTGCGGGTGACGCTGGGGTTTGGCCTGGAGCCCCCAGGAGCTGGTGTGGACTGTGGCCACTGGGGCTTGGGGGCGCCTGCTCCTACCAAGAAGTTACAGAACTGCTGGCTCCTTCCCCAGGGGTGGCCCTGGAGGAAATGAAGACAGAACGCCCCAACATTCCCAGAAAACCGTGAGGAGCCCGGGGCGGGGGTGGGTGCGTCTAAGGACTGGTGTGATGCGTGCGGTGGGGGGCGGCCCCGCCGGCTGGGGGGGGAGCCAGCAGGAGAGAGCTGCACGGGGCACCCGGCATCTGCTCTCCCCTCCGGCACCCAATCTCTGAGCCCAGGGGTCCCCGGAAGTAAAGCCAGGGCAGCGCTCAAGCTTGTGCTCAGGTGTGTGAGGATCCATCAGGCTGGGCAGTCCTGCCACGCACCTCTCTCCCCGCTGGCGCGAAGTGCCTTCTCCCAAAGCTACTGCCCCTAGGGCACGAAGGGTGCCGCTGAGGAACTGCATTTTTCTGATGCTGACCAGGATTGGAGCTGGTCTTCCCCCAACATGCGCGGCCACGGGGACGGCCAGTACCTCGTGAGCTCCTCCGCCAAACAGCGAGACACCTGAGGAGCACAGCTGCCATCAGACAGAGGGCGTGCTGTGCTACAGAGCCCATCAGAAGGGAAGCCAGCAGACGGACCGAGAAACTGAAATAAGCCTCACAAGGTACAAAAAGAGATCTGGGCGGTGGGGTGGAGTATGGGAAGCCTGTATTCTATGCATGATTGTTTTGTAGACCCACAACCTCTCTAAAAAAGAAACAAAAACAGAGATCTGGGGAGATATTCATAATTAGAGACATGCGGCACAAAAGAGAAACATCACCTATGAAAAATAGTTGAAATAAAGAACACAGCAGATGGGATGCACAGGGGAAGGGATACAGTCTAGGAATTAAATAGTGAATTGGAGGACCAGATGGAGAAAATCTTCCAGGAGGAAGGGCTGAAGAAATTAAAAATGTGAAAGTAAAGCTATGAGATACGGAAGATAGAAGAAGACGTGCTATCATCTGAATAAAGAGTTCCAGAGGGAAGCGGCTGTGGCTCAATTGGTTGGGCTCCCGTTTACCACGTGGGAGGCCCCGGGTTCAACTCCCAGGGCCTCCTGGTGAGGGCAAGCCGGCCCGCATGGCGCGGTGAGCAAGATGACGCAACAAAGGGAGACAAGCAGACACAGAAAAATGCATAGCAAATGCTCACAATCAGCACTAGCAGCAAGGGGGGGTGGATAAATAAATAAAAATAAATCTTTAAAAAAAAAAAGAAGAGGGACGTGGGAGGAATTTCACTGCCTGGCCTTGAAACATATTAC
>JAQZBX010066648.1:0-16172 GCA_029593785.1 Cabassous unicinctus
ATCTGCAAGCCATAAAATTGAGTTATAATAAGAATTGCCTCCAGCAATTCTCAAAAGGTTACAAACAGTCTTCAAAATACCTCATTAGAAATAAAGAATATTAGTACAAAATCCAAGTGTGTTTTATCCAATGAAATATTGGTAGATACTCACAAATTATCAATTATATGAAATAAGGCTATGTAAATACACAATAGTTATAAAAGTTTATCTGACAATACTGATTTTTCTTTGTTTATCCTCTCGCATCCAAAGTCACTGCTTTTAATTGTCTTTTTATTGAGATAACAAAAATCTCACTTTTACTATAGTCCCAAATCTAATATGACCATTAATGAAAGCACATATTGGACAAAAGCCTCATTTTATTTATTCTGGTTCAAATTTTGGCTATAATTTTCCAAAAACAATAATTTGTTTTCCAAAATTGTGCAGAGGAGTTAAAGATGACAGGGGGAACATGGATGATATATTTGCCTTCGAAAATCTACAAACATTTCCCAAATTTCTGTGCATTTAAAAATATATTAAAAGTGTATATTAACAGGTGTAATTTGGGGGTATTTTTGGGTCTTGGAAATCATTCTGAATGACATTCCAATGACAGATACAGGTCACTGTATATCGTGTAATAACTTGCAAAAATGTGCGGGAGAGAGTGTAAACTACAATGTAAACTATAATCATTGCGTAGTGGCAATAATTAAATATATGTTCATCAATTGTGACAAATGTACCACACTAATGAAGGATGTTGCTGATGTGGGAAAATGTGGGAGGGCGGGGCTTATTGGAATTCCCTATATTTTTTGTGTAACATTTATGTAATCTAAGTTTCTTATAAAAAATAAAAATAAAAAAGTAGTATATATATTAAAATATATATATATATATATAAAGTGGTAGAGAATAAGCATAGAGGTTCTAGTTCACAATTAAGGAAATATTTGAGGGTATTATGCATAGTGCTTTGTAACCCAGGAAATGGACCACTTGAATATTTTAAATGCATTCCACTTTCATCCATTCATGATAGGGTAAACTTTTCCGCTTTATTCAATTCAATTCCACTCAGCAAGTATTTAATCATTAGAAAAGTAATACGTTCTTTTTACTTCAATAGCAAAAAGGTGAAAAGCTATAAGGAATTTTAAAAATACATAAGATATGATTCCTGTATGACATATAATCTCCCTGTAGATGGGACTTTATAATCATAAAAACGTTTGGAGATACATTAATATTAAATTATAAATTGTATGGTGTAAGAACTATATATGGTGGCAGGAAAGGTTTCATGGATGCAGGGCTTAAGATTTTCTGGCAAGAGAATGTTTCAACGTTCTCTTTTTAAAATAAATTCTAAGAGTTGAATAAGGAAGTACTGGGAAGAAGGCACTCAAGGCAGAGCAAGGCAGCTAAACATAATTAAGATGCTGCCTTTTGGTCAATGAGCCTGATACTTATTATTCCTCCTTAACCTATCAATCAATGACATTTTTCCTTCCTTCTTTTAAGCAGACTAATCTACTAAAAATAACTTTATTAAAAACCAAGGGATAGCAAAATTGAAAACAAGAAAAGATAAGCAATATTTTAAAATGTCATTTACAAAATAAAGTATTTTTTCAGTCCAACTTGACTAGCAAATATAGTAAAAACTGTATTTTTTTTAGTTTTTTTCATCATTTAATGCCTAAAAGAACGAATACATTTTCATCTCATTTAATATCTTCAAAGAACAAATCATTAAAAAGCTGTGTAACTCATAAATGAAAAATATAATAATGTGACTAATAACATCATTCATTTTTATTATTTTAAAAGATGATAGAAAATTAATTGCTCATTAATGTGTAGCTTGCACATCTCAAGAACTAACAAAGGATTAATCCATACTTTGTCATTTGACTCTACATAGGAAACTGTAGGAAATTTTGAAAAAATAACCAGACTCACACAGTCACTAATCTCTTTAGGTAAAAAAACTAAATGAGGCTAACAATATAATAGAATTTTAAAATTACACATGTTTTAATTATTTAAAGTTATGAAGAATATTTGTAAACTCCAAATTCTCTTATTCATTTAATTATCCTATAAATAAAAAAACCCAGAAGTGTTAGGATTCTTTCATTCTTCAGGAGTTTAGAATACAGATAACACTGTCAATTTCCTTAATATCATGTTGCTTCTCTGAATGAAAGATAAATACCTATTCAAAAATTTTATTATTTTCCTAGTTCAAAACCTCTCACAAGACTTCTGCTTCCTGACAAGAAAAAGTAATAGGGATGCCCCCACCAAAAAAAATTTAAAAATATGAACAAGATACATGATTTTCATGACAGTAACATGAAACAATGAAGGTCAGTCATCCCAGAGAAATGTAAAACCCATGAACTCTATGATTGTCTCAGCTTACTTTCTGGAAAGACTTCCTAGGCAACACTACTGGGTGAGTGAACCCATTGGGAGCTAAGCCCTGGGTTCAGGAGATGGCTGAGAATTGAGTCAAGCCATGGTGGGAAAGTCCACAGCAGAGAGAAAGCTGCACAGAAAAAGGGTTCCAGAGATCAGCAGAAGGTCCCGCTGGAATCTTCAGCTTAGTTCTGATCAAGGCACGGTCATGAGGAAACTACCACAGACTGGAGAAAGAGCTATTGAAAGAATTAGAGAGAACAATCTCCAGAACCCAGAAAAGAACAGAAGTAAGTCTTGATCCCACTGACAAGAGTGCAAAAGCTCATAATTCACAGGGCATTGTATAGAGAAGAAATTTATCTCATTTGTGAGTCACTACAGTAAAAGTTGTGCTGACCTCACTTAACAAACCTAAAAAGCCCAAAGGAACACACTGTTTTGAAATAATTTAACTACATCCCAGGAGAAAATTCACAAATGTTCATAAGAATAAAAATTATCTGGAAAGCAACTGGGTAAAATTTGTCTGACATTCAATAAAAAATTACCAGATGTGTAGATAATCAGGAAAATGTGATCCATAATGGAGAGAAAAATTAATCAAGCAAAACCTACCTAGAAATCACACCAGGTATAAGGATTATAGGAATTAGTAGACAAGGACATTACAATATTTATTATAAATTCATATCATCTGTACAAAAAGATAGAGTAATGATTGAGAGTCTTAAATAGAGACAAGGAAGATGTGAGAATAAAATGAAAACCAAACTTTTAACATAAAAATGAAATGTCTAAGCTGAAAAATAAACTGGATATAATAATCATCAGATTAGCCATTGAGTGAAAAAATGTTAGTGATCTTAAAGACATAGAAGTAGAAGCTAGCCATAATGAAGTATATATATAGAGAAAAAATTAACATATCATCAGTGAGTTGTTAAATAGCTTCCAGCAGCTTAATATACGTGTAACTGAAGATTCTGAAGGAAATGTGAGGCAAAAAGAAAAAAATGAGTGAATCCAGAATATTTATACAGCAAAAATAATTTTCAGAAATGGTTAAATAAAAAATGTATAAAAGCTGAAATAATTTATTATCAGAAGACCTGCAGTACAAGAAATAGTACGGAAATATTTCTTTAGGCAGAAGGAAAATAGTAACAAGGAAATGGCAGATTTACAAGACAAAGGAAGAGCTCTGGAAATAGTAAATACGTGGTTACAATTTTTTCTATTTATTTAAGTCTCTTTTAAAAGATAAATGACTTTAAATCAAAATAATAATAACATATTGAGAAGTTTTATAACACAGGTAGAAGAAAAATATATGGCAATATTGTACAAAGGCCACAAGTTGTGAAATGGAAGTATACTAGGAAAAGGTTTTTAGACTATACATGAAATAGCATAAAATAACTTGAAGGTGGAACAAAATAATTTAAAGATGTATATAAAATCCTAAAGTAACGCTGAAAAATATGTTCTATGAACATAATGGAATTAAATTAAAAAGCAGTAACAGAAAGCTTTCTGGTAAATCCTCAAATATTTGCAAAGTAAAAAAAATATTTCTAAGTAATCAATGAATACAAAAAGGAAACAGAATGGAAATTAGATGAAGTGAAAAAGTACTTAGAAGGAGATTTATAGCTACACATTTTTACTAGAAAAGAAAAAGGGTCTCAAATCAACATTTTCAGCTTTCATCTTAAGAACCTAGGGAAAGAAGACAATCCAAAGTAAACAGACAAAAGGAAATAATGAGAGGAAATCAAGGAGATAGAAAAAAGAAAAGCAATAAATAAAAATCAATCAATTTGAAAGACAGTTCTCTGAGAAATCAATAAAATTCAATAAAACTTTAACCTGACACCACAGAAAAGTAAGAACAAAAAATTGTTGATATTGGAAATGAGAGAGGTAATATAATTATAAATTCTACAGGCTTTAAAATGTTGATAGAATTTTATGGACAAAAATAGGCCAATAAATTGAACAATTTCTTTGAAAGTCACAAATTACCAAAGCTTACTCTAGAAATAAATAAACTGTATAGACATATTTATTAAATAAATTGTATCTGTAAAAAAATTCCCGCAATAAAACTCCAGATTCAGATTGCTGTATTAATGAATTCTACTAAACTTTTGAAGAAGAAATAATAAAAATTATTTTCAAATTCTTCCTGAAAATTAAACATGAGGGAATAATTTACAAGTCATTATATGAGACCACTTTACCTGTCAATAATACCAAATATGGTTTATTCCAGAAACACAAGGTTGATGTAATAAAAGAAGTAAATCAATGTATTTTATCTTAAATGCATTTGGTTATCTAATAGAGACTAAAAATTGAAAAACATATTATCTCCATTCCATATTTGCAGAAAATCTTTTGACAAAATCTGAATATCTTTCATCCATTTTTATAAGAGAAGTTGTGGGTTTACAGAAAACTCAGGCATAAAATACAGGGTTCACATATACCACACTAATATAAACACCTTGACTTAGTGTGGTACATTTACTACAATTGATGATAGGAAATTTTTATAATTTTACTATTAACTATAGTCCACAATTTACCTTAGAGTTCACAGTTTGTTATGTACAGTCACATGGATTGTTTTTAAATGTTTATTCTAGTAACATATATATATATACAATTTGGTGCTGTTAATTATGTTCACAATATTGTTCTACCATAACCACCATCCATTACCAATTTAATTCCATCATCCATCCCTAATAGAAATGTCCACAAAAAAGTATTAACTCCCATTGGTTTTGGGGATGTTAATTAATCTCCACATATTTTCTTTTACTTTTACATTTCTTATTTTTTTATTTATTTCTAACTTCAATCCATTGTGATCAGAGAAGATAAGTTGCATGATTTCAATATTTTTGAATTTACAGAGACTTGTTTTTGAACCTAAGTTATGGTCTAATATGCAGAATGTTTCCTGTGCATTAGAGAAGAATGTGTATTCTGTTGCTATTGGGTGAAGTGGCCTTTATTTTCCTACATCACCTTGAACATCTTTTTAAAGTATTTGTCCAGTATGAACACAATCTGGTCCACTCCATGGATGTTTTCTGGACTGGTATACTTTTCTTCAGATGGACTATTATTTCTTGTTTCTTTGTTTGTCTTGCAATCTTTTGTTGCACAGTATGCATTTTAATATTTTAAGATGTTATCTCTGGGATTTAGCCCCTGAATGTCTGTTTCTTGAATTTCTATCCAGATTATAAAATGGCAGAGATTTTCTTGAGTGTCAGGAGCTAACAAAACCAAGAAAACCTAAGCAAAAACACCTTTCACAGTTTTTGCAAATTGGCTTTGTGTTGGTTGGTGCTCTCATTCAGAGTTCAGCCCTCCTATCAAGAATGTCAGCCTAAGGTGAATACAAAGTGCAGGGTCCTCCATTTTTTTTTCTGTGTCTGTGTCCTTTTCTGGGCTTCTGATTGCTAGTGGTCTTAGGAGTCCTTCTGTTTCCAGAAGTTTGAATGCCCCAGGAAACTGATCTTCTCCCTCTCCTGGTTGTTCCTCTGCAGGATTTAAAGCAGGTAAGCCTTGCCCCAGGACACTGGACTGGTCTTAATTTTTCCTGCCTCTGCTTTCACTGTCTCAAGTTATTTTTGCCTGGAGGGCAAATACCTGGAGGGGGACACACCAGAGAGGAGTTTTCCAAGTTAGTCTTTACCAGCTGCAAGAAGGTCAGGGACCCACAAAGGGAGTGTCAGTCGCTCCAAACTTCCCAGAGTGGGAATAAGGGAGGAATAAGAAAGGGCACCAGGAGCTTTCCCCATGGCTCCCCAACCTGTGCTTTCTTGTCTCAGCACCTAGCCAGGAAATGCAACCCTTTAAACTGGCCTCCACAGCTCTATCTTAAGTCTCTTCCACCACCTTTGTCCAAAGTGGCTTGGAATCATAGCCACCCTCAGAGCCAGGCCCCTAGTGATCTGAAATAGCTAATTTAAACTAGGATCAGCACTCAGACTGTTTAACCTGCGATATTGGGGAACTGAATCTTTATGTCCCACTTTGGCATCAGCAAGTTGGGCCAGTATCTTATTGCTGTTTTCCCTGATTTGGGGGAATAGATGAAGATTGCCCCCATGAGGAAAGTGCAGTTTACTAGAATTCACTGCAATTTATCAGTCTCTTCCTTCCCACTTTTTCCTAGATGTTGTACAGTGTTCTAATATCTCTAGAGTTTCAAAATATTTGTGTTCAGATAGTTCATGTCTTTTTGGAGGGGCTAATTCTGGGAGCTTCCTATTCCACCATCTTTCCATAATCCTCTCCTGTCTTTCATTCTTGATTTTGAAAAAATACTTAGCAAACTGGAAAGAGGAGGGAAGTTCTTACTATAATCTGGCCAGTTTGAAACATAAAATTAACCATCACAAAGATCTAAATAAATTGAGAAATATATCTTTTTTTAAGGTTCAGAAGACTCAATATTATTAAGAAGATACTCCACCTGATGATATTCAGATTCAATTCAAATCAAATCCAAGTAATTAAAATAAATTTTAAAAAAACTAAACAAATAAAATCCCAGCAAGATTTTTCTAAATGCAAACTGATGCTAAATGCAAAAGAATTAGAATAGGACAAAAACAACAACAACAACAACAAAAGCTTTGAAACAAAAGAACAAAATTGAAAAACTTATACTACTTGATGTCAAGACTTATAAAGGCAAAATAATCAAGACAGTTTGGTATTAGCATAATGATAAACACAAGAATAATGGAACAGAATAAAGAATCCAGAAATAAACATACACATATATATTCAATTGATGTTCATCAAAAGTATGAAGATAATTCAGTGAACCAAAGATTGCCTTTTCAACAAATGATACTGGAAAATATGGGTATTTATATACAAAAAGTGAATCTCGATGCTTAATTCATGCTATATACAAAAATTAAGTAAAAATGTTCTTTAGACTGAAATATCAAAGCTAAATTTAGAACAATTTAGAGGAATAAATAGAGAAAATCTTTGAGATTTGCTTGGGCAAATATTTCTTAGTATAACTACAAAAGCATAATCCATCAAAGAAAAAATTGATAAGTTGAACTTTATCAAAATTGAAAACTTCTGATATTTGAAAGGTATTCCTTTTTTTAATAAAATTATATTGAAGTATATCTTTCATACACGAACATACATAAACAATGAATGTATAGTAACAGTTGTGAACTTATGAAACAAACATGCATGTCATTATACAGGGTTCACATACATCACCCCACCACCAACACCTTGCATTTTTGTGACACTTTTGTCAAAAATTATGAAATTGCATCATCAAAATATTACTACTATTTCTAGCCCATATTTTATGAAAAGACAAATCACCAACTGGGAACACCATATTTTCAAGTCACATATCTGACACAAGATGTGATCCCAGACTATATAAAAACTCCAAATTTAATAATTTAATAAAAACAAAGCCAATTGAGAAATGACCAAAAGATTTTCAATGATACTTTATTAAACAGCAGCTATGGATGGAAAATAAGCACATGAAAATATGCCCAAAACCATTATCCATTTAAAGGGATACTACTCAGCAGTAGAAAGGGTATCTGATTTGATATCAGGAGGCAGAAGGCAATGGAATGGATACATGCAACAAAATGGATGAATCAAAATAATTATGCTGAATGAAAGAAGCCAGTCAAAAGAAAAGTACATGACATATGATTTTATTTACAGAAAGTTTTATAAAAAACAAACTAACATATAGTGACAGAAAGTATATTATTAGCACTCACATTTTCTTGATTTCAGCAGTGGTTTCATGTGTATATACATACAGAAAAATATAAAACTTTACACTTTAAATGTGTCCTATTAATTGTATTGTCAATCAAACTTCAAAAATTCATTGACTTAGGGCATTTTCTCAACACACCTTTGAAAATTATCTCAGGATTTACAGCAAACTCCTGCTTGTATGGCTCCTACAAGCCTCAATAAAAAAAATGGCCAATAGTGAGCAAAGTGGAAATGCCTGAATTTCCATAACAGATAGTAGAGTAAGGAATAAGAAGAAATGGGCATAATAAATGGATATATTGTGTGAGGCCAGATGATTATTAGGCAGGGCTAAGCGAACTCACCCCTGTACCAAGGTGACCAGGAATATACTGGTGATAGAATACCAGCATCACCAAGACGTTCAGTACTAAATATTCTCTACAAACCAGGACTGAGACTAATGGAAGTGGTCAAAAGAGTTGTGTTGTTGTTATCAATGAGGAACCAGGACCACAAAGCAATAAAACCAGATGACAGCACTTACTCTCCAGAATCCATAATTACATTAATGACTGGCAAGGTCAGATAGTATGATAGTTAGGTTAATGTGTCAACTTGGCCAGGTAATTGTGCCCAGTTGTTTGATTAAGCAAACAACTTAAGCAAGCACTAGTCTAATTTAAATACAACGGCATATCATGGACTTTAAACATCAGTAAGATGATTGCATCTATGGCTGGTTACATCTACAATCAACTGAGATTTCCTTCAGCAATGACTGACTTCTCATCCAAACAGTTGAAGGCCTTAAAAGGAGAAGTAATTTCATCATTCAGAGAGAGAATTTCCATCTCTACTATGGACAGCCAGCATCTCCTGGGCAACTCATCCAGGACCTTCATCAGAGTCCCTGGCTTGCACCATGCTCTATGGAATTTAGACTTGTGCATCCCCACGGTCGCATGACACAATTTTATAAATCTCATGCTATTTACAGCTATCTCCTGTCAGTTCTGTTTCCCTAGAGAACCATGACTAATACAGATGTTCAGCCAAAGGGTCTTCATGTTCAGGATGTAGAGGCTTCCTTAGGGGCAAAATAGATTGGTAGTCTACAATGGTGCTGCTTCACATCTACAACCCAAAACAGGTAATAATACAGAAGCAAGAGGCTGAAAAGATGGATGGACAGTAAGTAAACACATTGATGAATCCTTAATATTTCCCCAGAAAGACTTGTGGCCATATCTTGGGGTTATAAACTGTGGAAATTATAATACTCAGATACTGAAAGAAATATTGGACACAGGGTCAGACTAAGCCACAGACCAGACGACGACCTCTACAGTCAACCTCCTCAGTTCCATCAACATCCCACTCGCAACTCACACCTATTGCCATTTGAGGGATTCTTTTTGACCAGCTGAAGGAGGAGAGTAGAGTCTGAGCTTGATTTTTGGATGAATCAGTCTAGCATGTGGTTGCCAAGATTATTTCAAAGCAAAACAGCTACATTCTTAAAATAGTTAATAATCTTGATAGAAAATAGATGAATGTTGAAGAATTTATTTAAAAAGTCAGAATATTTCCATGGGACTGTGAAGTCCATGGGAGATTACCAATGGAATCTATCTTTTCTGCTCATAAAAGTTCCAAATGAAAATCTATATCACTTTTTACAGCATATATTTATATACATTGTTCTTTCCAAATCACTATATTGTTCAATACAAAAACTAAGGTAAACTAGAACTTACATAATAGCTCTATAATCAGGTACTTTTGAAAAAAATCATTTTCATCATATTTCAATTAGATATTTTCAAACATTTGGTCAAGAAATTGGGGACATCAGCAGACTTGGTTTAAACCATTATTGACTATGACTATGAGAGTAAGTTTTATTTTTTCCTTAATGCAAAGAATAAGAATAAGCTAAAGTACTTAGTGTATAAATTATCATTCAAATTAAGAATAATTTACAAATCTCTTGGAAATTAAGTCATCTACAGTGATTTTTGAGTTAATATACTGGGGTGATTTTAAAAATAATTATATGAAAGAAATAGATTTATTAAACTGTTCTTAAATCAGAAACTGACATGATCCAAATGGTCTTTTAAAAAGATTAATCAGCAGATAATGTGCAATGTAAACAGGGAAGGGGGAAGGATGTTTGGCAGTTCATTCAGAAAGATATTTGAGGGTGTCTGTAAGTTCCTAAGGTCCCTATTTACATCAGTGAGAATAAAAATTGGAAAACTAAGCAAGATACTGAAAGCAGACTTGAACTTAATATCTGATTTGATATCAGAAAGAGGCAGAAGGCAATGGAATGGATTAATCAAAGAAATTTGAGCCTGGATAACTGGAAGAATAACAATAACTGATAAAGGGAACACAGAAGAAGAAGACTTTATTTATGTTATGGAGAAATTACAAGCTGAATTGCAGGATTTTACAGTTGCAGCAGGGATAGGGCATCTGAATGCAAATATCTGGTAGTAATTAATGATAAGGAACCAACTCTGTAGAGAAAATAGGTTGATATTTTATCTCCGTGACATTGCACCCTCTGCCTACCTTCTACCCCTTTCTCCTTATGGGTACAAATTTGACTTCTTCCTGGTCTTTTTAGTGGATACTCTGATGACTCAAATTTTTGTCTCAACTTCCAGCCTCTCTCCAAATTTCAGGCTCCAGTCAAAAGTTAAGTTTGTTAACATTGTGTCCTACACTTAACTCAAGGTCATAGGGCTCAAAACAGAAGTCATCACCTTTTGACAAGATTTTCTATGACAGGGATTCTCTGTCCTCTCAACTGAGGGGACGTCTTTCCTCCAGTCAGCCAAGTGAGAACCTTAGAAATCATGACTCCTCTCTTCTCTCACTGTCTGTCTCTGTCTCTCTGTCTCTCTGTCTCTCTCTCACACACACATGTCCACACACACATACACACATATACAACTTGCTGAATTTACATCATAAATAGTTCTCAACCTAAATCTTTCTCTCATGTTCTTCTACCACTCCTTTCTTACAAGTTTCTGTCATTTATCACCTACAAAGGACTCCTAACTGGCACCTATCTTTTCATCCCTCAATTGAACTCACAAATGAGTTCAGAATAACTCTTTTCATACACTTACATAACCCTTAGACATTTCAAATGTTACTATAATTCATTTTCTCAAGATCTAAAAACATCAGGTTATCAACCAAGAAGCCTCCTTTAAAATATAATCAATTTAACTTTAAATCCATGGGGATTCCTATATTACTTTGTTTCATATATATTTCTGTTGCTATTTGCCTCATGATGGGATATGGTAGGGTGCTGTGGTGCAAATAAATAATTTTCATTTAGCAATTTTCCTTTTCTATTTGCCATTCTAAAAAGAATTTATCTTTTTTAGAAAGAATTGTGTAAAAACAAAGCAGAGAGCATCAGCTTTAACCATATATACATATACTACATCAATTCTTTTTAGCTATTCTTAAAACTCATAAATAGGATAAATATGAAGAAAAAAATCTTCAATTGCCTGAAAGAGTATAGATTATTGATGCTGCTTCTTTAAATGTAACTGGAATGTATTATTGGAAAACAATTTTTGAAAAAGATAGATTGAATAAAACCCAATGATAAGTCTTTATGTGATTTACTTCAGATTAGATGTTTTCAAGAAGATAGTTGAAGGCTGTTTTATCATTTTATCAAATAGTATCATGAAATAATTATTCTAGAGTCATTCCTAATCATGTTTAATGTCAAGATAAAATGGTTATTATTTTATATTTTCTACCAATATAAAGTAAAGTAATAGCCTAGCCTCTGGAATAATTGTTTTTTATGGATTTGTAAATTTCGCTATCATTAGATTCATGGGAGTTTCTGATCTGGATTCATCACATTAACATATCCATTTCCAATAAAGTTTATCTTTTATCTTTAATAATTATTTGTCAAACTTTCTAAAGTATTCAAGTTGTTAGATTGTGTGTATATTATAACTTTAATGTTATATAAATCTTGGAAAAATATTTCATATCTTTATTGAAGAAGTAAATAAATTTAGTTTAAAATTTCAAAATATGCACACATCAATATATGCATATATACATTAATATATACATGTATATTAATATAAACATATGTGAGTTCTATATAATAATGAATTATAAGGTTATAGCTCAAAGACTTTCAATTATACAAAAATATTAGACTACATATTTAATATTACATATGTAGGATTAAAACAATGATGCTCATTAATATTTTAAAGCTCATTGGTAATTATGTTAAAAAGTGATGTAACAGTTTTATATTTAAGTGTCAACATTTACAGTATGCCAGAAAGTACATCCCTGGAAACTATTTAAACTTGAAATGGAACATTTTACATTAAAACTTACAAATGTGTAAGAGGGAGCAAAAGATTTAAAAAATTCCCTCAAGTGCAAAATGAGCTCTGAGCATATACTCTTTCCCCCCATTCAGGATCACATCTATGTAATTCCAAGTAAACGATTAACTTCCAGAGAAACCTGTTTCATATCCTCCCTCAGGAAATTATTCCCAATGCATTTCAAACCTGTTACCAAATTATTCCCTGCATCTAAGTGACTAATGCTAGAATTTAAATAAAATTCTTCTATTTTCAGTAAAGATGTATAACTACTGCTGAAATTTTTTCTATTAAATAATCCAACATACACGTAAATAAATCTGTTCTTGTACTTACTTTTTCAACCCTTGAATTCATTTATCAAGTTAAATAAAACTCTTCAAGCATCACTTGGCAATCTATATAGCAAAATTGAAATTCCATTACTATCTATTTGAATGCAGTGTATAGGATTTTGAGCTTTTGTAATGCCAGGCAAAGCTTAAATGGGGTTTTAAAGCCAGATTAGTTTATGTAGCTGAAATCCTGAGCCTCCTTTGAACTAGAACTTACTATCTTCTCTGTCCACATGAAAGTACATTTAATTCACAAAGGGAAGCAGTCTATTTATTAATTAAATAAGTTTATAAACTCCATGTTAGCAGTCAATTTACAGAAGAAAAGAAGCATTATCTGGGAACACTGAAAAATCTATTTGAACACAAAGCACTGGTGACCTTCTAACATACTAGCAAAGTGAAATAAGTTATCTTAATTTGCAGAGATCAAACAATAAAAGAAAAAACAAAAAACTAATATATCAAAAACATGAGACAAGTTAAACAGCTTCTGAAAATTATTTCTTACCGCAAATACAATTAAAATAATGATATTAAGTAACATTTTTAAACTGCATGTTTTGAACATCAAGAGATTGAGAAATTGAAAATAATAAAAAATTTTCTGATGTAATTTGGCCTGGAATTATTATAGGACTTTAAATTGACTAAAAGCAACCCCTCTTTCTGTAAAACTTTGCCTTCAAATTACTTACTTTGGAAGGAAGAGTCATTAAATACATGAACTGATTTTGCAACATGTAACATGACAAATAAGATACACTTGACTTAGATTCCCAAATATTATCAACAACTATGCCAAAGGCATTTTTATTAACTCCTGTAATTACCTGAGGTTCTATCATCAAAACCTGCCTGGTACAGAGAAGAATAATACTCTACCGAAGATAATATGATTTGCTGGTAAACAGCAATTAGCATGTATTGCTGTTTATATTACAGTATAATATATTATGTTATTTATATTGAGTTCAAATTACATATGTCATCTAGTGTTCTAGCTATTATTTCTGCATAATAAATAACATGAAAATATTAGTGGCTTAAAACAATAATAATATATTTTTTTAATTTCCATGGTTTAGATGATTGTATTCACCTAGGAGTTTTATGAGTTAGGATTTCTCATATAGCTGCAGTAGGATGGCACTTGAGGCTGGTGTCACTAGAGGCTTCCTCTCATATCTGGTGGTCGATACTGAGTATCAGCTAGGGCCTCATCTATGGCATGTGGGTGATTGGCTTCCATAGAGAATGTGACTGGGAGCAGAGAGAACCATAAAGAAACTGTACCATCTTTCATAACCTAGCCTTGGAAGTCACACAGAAGCACTTCTTCCACTGTCACAAATCCACCCAGATTCAAGCAGAAAGAACTAAGATTCCAACTGCTTGATGGGATAAGTGTGAAGGAATGTGAGGGCAAAGTTTTAATTCAATCACAGTTTACCCAATGTCAGAAAAGTATTCACATTACTTCTACATGAAAAATTTGGTACTCCAGATGAAGTGAAACCTATTTGTCATCTTACATGATTCAGAATCAGTTTATGTCTTTGATATTCCTTCCTTCCAAGGCAAGTATTTTGGAGAATAAAGCCTTCTGAAAAAGGAGATTCTCTTAGCTCAAAATTTATATAATGCTGACACACTGAACTATCCTGTAAACTCTAAATATTATTTTTTTATTTTGAATCCCTTCCTAAGACCCCTCAAAATTCTCATCTACTATGGTCCTCAGACACAGGCTTGCAGTCCAAGGTCTTATTATATGAATCAAATACAAGTTGAGTTTGAGGACCCTTGGTATTTGTTTCTTGAGTACTGCTCCAATGCTAAGTTTTCTCTCAATGAAGGCATTTTAATTTTTAAAAAGACAACTTGTATTTCCTATACAAGCCCAATACAATATACGATGGTATGACAGCAATGGGCACTCTTGTTCAGAAGGAAGGAACTGGAAGGCATGCAACAGTCAGTGGTATACTGTGATTCTGAATCCTATTTGGGCACATGTTGTCAGGTTCCTGTGTAGAGGCAAATGTTATTCCCTGGGAATGATTCTCCTAGGTTCTTGGCTCCACTTTATAAGAGCTTCATTCAATCCTCTGTGTCATCCCTCCCTTTATCATTGAAAAAAAAAAAAAGATTGCAACTAAGTAATCTTCTCAGCCTACACACGATCTGAAAAATGCTGGGATCCAGAGGCTTAATTTACATGTATTCTTTCCCTTTCCCATTTAGTCTAGCAGTGTTTCCGTCAGAAACAATATTATTTTTAAAGTGTGGGTTTTCTATAAATATTATTGGAATTTACTCCTTTAGACAAAATACACGGCCATAAATATCTGCAACTTAAATCCCTCTTTACTTTGAGCTCCAAATGAAGCTGTTGTAGGGCAAAACCCTTGAGATCCCCTAATGAAGTGTATATGCAAGATTTGCCCTTAAGAAACTAAGAAGACCTTTTTTTTTTTTCCTTCATTTTGTTAATGTGGTATATTACATTAATTTATTTTCTTATGTTGAACCAACCTTGCATACAAGGAATAAATCCCACTTGGTTGTGGTGGTTTTGTTGATTTTCTCTCTCTCTCTCTCTCTCTCTCTCTATATATATATATATATATATTTATGTATTTTAAAAGATGCTTAGATTACATAAATGTTACACAAAAATTACAGGAATTCCCATGTTCCCCAACTCCCACACTTCCCATAACACCCCACATAAACATCTTTCATTAGTGTGGCTCATCACCTGCAATGGATATACACATCCTGGGGCTTTGCCACTAAGCATGGACCATAGTTCATATTGTAGAACACACTCTCTCCCACACAGATGTGCATGTTATATGCTGATGTAAAATGGCCTATATCAGTTGTTGAAATGTCACTCAGGATAATTCCCAAGTCCTGAAAAAGCACCTGTATTACAACTGCTTTTCCTTTCCCTGTCTCAAAAGCATACAGTGGCCACTGGCTCCACCTCACTGTTGTAATTTTTTCCATTGCTTAAATCGCAATATGTCTACAACAGAATACCATTAAGTCCACTCTAGTCCATAGCTCTTCCCCCAATCCTGAGGAGTTTGGGATGGTGATGTCCATTCCACCTCCAAGTGAGAGGGGGCTTATATCCCATGGATACGGTGGATGGGATTATCCTGCCTGCAGCTGCAGGTTCTCTCCATTCCCTGGG
>JAQZBX010066649.1:0-16075 GCA_029593785.1 Cabassous unicinctus
TTGTTAAATTTCATTAGATTTTCCAGCTATGTCTCTCTCTGCTGTAAGATTAAACCCAGAATCCCACATTGCATTTAGTTACCATGCATCATTAGTGTCCTCTAATTTGTGAGGTTTCTTGATATTTCTTATTAAATGGGGTTTTATTAGGCTTTTCTCCTATTTTCTGAGTAAAAAATCATAATTATTAATTTTTATCTTGTATGTCAGAATCAGCATAGATAAATGACGATCTTTCACATATATGAGGAATGCTGACATTATGGAATGTAAAGTTAATTTTTAATTTAATAGAAGCTCTATTTTTTAAATAAATGACTATTTTTTTGCCACCACCTTCTTAGAATAAGATTTTGTAAAGGATATATTACATAAATAAGAGATTCTAAATAATATATTACTGAATGCTATTGTTTTAAATAGAAAATTCATAATATGTGATGATATTGTATATGATAATTTAGTTTTTAATTAAGGAGCACATTCCAATATTCAAAAGCCACTTCTTTTCTTTTTTATGTTTGTCTCAAAGTGGTATTTAAGAAATATCATGTCTTCCTCCCTCCCTTTCTCTCTGTACACCTAGGCCTACAGTAATACAATTACTTTGAAGGGATTACTGGCTTTTTAGAACAAATTGCAAACCATGTAGAATATCTTTCTGCAATGGTAATGGTCAATAGACCTTACTTTGAGAATGATTATTTTTGAATATCAGAAATGAGGCACTCTTGTAAGACTTGCACAAGGGAATACTAAAGATGAGCCATAAAGCTTGTGATATGTTCTACTTCAATCTGTGACAGATGTTGGTGATGTAAGATATTGACTCAATATCACAAGTTTTATAAAGTTTTAATATAAGCAGGAATACCTAACATTACACTTATTATCATTTCTTCCTGAAACTTAGATTCCGCAAGATCAGCCTTTTCAATGCTTCCTTTTACTCTATGCTTCTGAAGGTATGGATTAGGGGTTTCTGGAACAGGGTGACAATGTTGTATAAAAGAGTGAGGAACTTGTCTTGGTCCCTGGAGTAGCTGATCCCTGGTTGCATATATTTGTAAATTATGTTTCCTAAGAAAGAGTCACCACAGTGAGATGCAAGCCACAAGTGTTAAAGACATTGCACCTCCCTGTGGATGACAGGATACTTTAAACAACCTTCACAATGTAGTTGTAGGAGACTAGGATAAAATCAAGGGTGATAACACATTGTCCACCACTAGAATAAAAGCAATGACTTCAAGGGAAGCTATATTGATGCAGGCCATACAAATCAGGGCTGGCATCTCACACTTGGAGTGGTCCACCTTGTGATACCCAGAGTATGATAACTACAGGGTCTTTGGAGACATAATAAAAATTAGTTACCCCACAGACCCAAGCAAGGGACACTAAACCTAGGCAGAACTGTCAATGTATAATAATCATGTACTCTAGGGGCTTAAAGACTGCAACAAACTGGCTATATACATGCACAGCAAGAATCAGTCACTACTTGTCACCAAGGCTTAGGAATAGAAAGAGCTGTATGGTGCAGAGAGTGTAGCTCATGGTCCTTTCACAGCCACTAAGATTATTAAGATTATAGAGCAGCTGAAGAATGTAGCTGCTGATGAAAGTGATATCCACAAAGAATAAAGAAGTGGGTGAGGAAGAAGTATAAAGGGGTGTGGAGAAGGGGGTACAGCAGGGACACCAGGGTTATCATTTTGTTGCCCAAAGGAGTCAGGATATATGCAACAAAATGTCCCCAAAGAGGAGGTTCTCCAGCTGGAGATGGTCAGAAATCCCCAAAAGCATGAAGTGTTCTCTGATGATGTCATTGGATCTGCCTATCTCTATTATGCTTCAGGAGAATGGGGAATTGGAGAAAGAAAAAAGGTTAATTCTCAACCATCATTACTTCTCTCATAGTAATGATATTTGATCTGAAACTTCTAATGAAAATGTATATATATAAATACACATATATGTATTTATACATATGGATATATATACACATGTATAAATAAACAGTTTTAATACTACCTATATGTATAGATATTCTATTTATATTATATAATAGATATCCTATTTACAATATATACTATTGTTTTTCTACTATGATATGTATATTATATAAAGCACAATTGGATAGATAATTTTAAAATCCTGGTGTGGGAAACACATTGAAACAAAGAATTAAACAACATTATAAAAAAAAAGTTCCCCAAAATTTAAAATTAATATATTTGGGGGAAAAAAAAGAATAAACAGAGTAAATTAACAAACGACATACTACAGACACTTTTCCTAAAAATTTACAATATCTTTTAAAATATAAAATTATCTTGAAAAATCCTAAGGAAATAATTTTTAAAAAATGAAAAGTCCTATATTCTTCTGATATTTTGATAACAGAAATGCTTTTGAATATCTGCCTCTCTGCTCTTTTTCCTTGCTTTTCCTACCTCCTGGAATGACTCCTTGCATTCTCCTTCAATATCCTTCCCTATCAGTTTATCTCAAATTTAGATCAAACTTAATTTTCTGCAGGGCACTTTCCAAAGTTCACAATTTCCTTTATGCTATGGCTTATCAGTATGGTTACACATCCTATTTTATATGGCTTTGTATGTACCTTCCTCTCATCTTATTTCAAGTTTATTGAAGATTTTATTTGCCAAAGGGTATTTTCTTTGATTACTTCCACATGGAATTACCAATAAAGATAAGTTTTACTCATTCTGCTTTGCATGTCTTTGAAGTCTACACTGCTTTAAATTGATTATTACATGGCAGAAGTTTATATCTAAATGTACCATGATATCAATATATTAAATTCCCTAAGAACAAAGACGATGCTTTCCGATTATCTATTATATCTGTTATCTAGAGTATTCAAGAAATTATTTCTAATTACCAATTGTGGCAATTTGATATTATTTATGAATTCCTAAAAGAGGTATTGATAATATTTGTAAACTGGTTTATTCCTCTGGGCACAATACCCTTTGACTGATTTAAATTCAAAGGATTTACATTTACTTGATTGAATCAAGATTAGAGCTTTGATTTGACCACATCATTAAGGCATGCAAGGTTGAGTCCCTGTGCCTTTAGTGAGCTATATAAATGAACACTCAATGAAGAACTTGGAAGTAGATACACCCAAAAAGACACAGCAGAGAAAAGAAGTTGGTTTTGATGCTAAAGCTTTTGGGAGAGAAAATCCAAACACCTCACAGTTTATAGCTGACCTTGTGAAGAGAGCAGAGCAGCTGAGATGGCCTGGAAAGAAATGAGCCCTCCAGCCTACAGGTGATGTTGGAAGAAGCTGGACCAATGGACCTTAAGAGGAAGATGAAGGCAGAACCCTCTCAGAAACCACTCACCATCTTGCTTCAACACATACAAAAGACTTTGGGTGAGGAAGTAACCTTGAGTTTGATGCTTTAGGGCTTTATTACTGTAAGCTTCTACCCCAAATAAATACCCTTTGTAAAAACCAACCAATTTATGGTACTTTATATCAATACCCCTTTGGCTGACTAATAGAGAATTTGGGTTTAAGGATGTCAAGTTTAAGAGTGACTCTTACCCAAGGACTTGCACATTTTATTCTGGAAGGAATTAATGTGTTTCTGGTTGTAAGCAGGACAGTTGAATATTGTTAAATGGAAACATATAACAATATATATTGTGACACATATATATATATATGTATGTCTGCCATTGTTTTTATTTAGAGATTAAGTGTGGTTTAACTGACATGTATGGTTGCCAAGTGGACAAGGGGAGGACTGTGATGGTTAAGCTAATGTGTCAACTTGGCTAGGTAATGGTGTCTAGTTGTTTGGTCAAGGAAACACTGGGATAATTGTAATACAAGGACATTTATGGACTTTATTCACCAGGAATTTTATTGCATAGACAGCTGATTAGATATACAATCAACCAAGGAGATTGCTGTCATTAATGAGTGACATTTTTTTCCCAATCAGTTAAATGCCTTAAAAGGGGAAGTGATTTCAGCATTCAGAAAGAATTTTCCACCTTGACTTAGGACAGCCAAGGTCTCCAGGGAACTGATCAAGGATCTTAATCAGAGCCCTTGGTTGCAGGCTGCCTTTGGAATTTGGACTTGTGCATCCCCATGGTCATGTGAGAGAATTTTATAAAATCTTATACTATGTACAGATATCTCCTGTTGATTCTGTTTCCCTAGAAAACCCTGACTAATACACCAACACAAGACACAAAATTAAAAACTGAAAATATTATCAGTAGAAATAAAAAATATATGCTCTTACTATTTTTGGCAGCATATTGCCTGGTAATAATAACTTTAGAGGCAAAGAAATTAAAGTCTGATTATAAAAGTAGAATAAAAGAATGGTCTAGCACCCGACCATCATTCATCTCTGTGATCCCCTTCTGCCATTTGTTCACTTGCTTTTATGCCCAATGTAGATTCAGTTCTAGGCTGTTGTACTGGGAATGACACTATCCAATGTGATAAGTTAGGGGAGAGAGCCATATCCATGAGAGAGTCATAATAACAGAATACATCCTGAATTTATCCCTTCCTATTTAACTCCAAAGGACCCAACTTCCTTAAATAGAAGGATGATTTGCAGATGAATTTGGAAGGATAGACTCTCCAGATAAAAGCTTAGGAGACAGAGCAGAGAAGACTTGCATCTTTAAGGATCTTGATACCCCAAGGAGTTTCTAATTCTCCATAGATCATTAATGTGTAAAATAGGGGATTTCAATGCAAAAATCACAGTGGGAAATGCATTAGTCAGCCAAAGGGGTGCTGGTACAAGATACCAGAAATCTGTTGGCTTTTATAAAGGATATTTATTTGGAGTAGAAGCCCACAATTATCAGGCCATAAAGCATAAATTACTTCCCTCACCAAAGTCTGTTGCCACATGTTGTAGCAAGATAACTGTTGATGTCGAGTTCATGCTTCCTGGGTTCCTCTCTTCCTGGGGCTTATTTCTGTCCAAGCTCAGCTGCCCTGCTCTCTCCACAAGGCCAGCTATAGAATATCAGGCAACCAGCTCTGTCTCTCTCTGTGGGGCTCAATTCTTCTAGGGCTTAATTCAGCTGCACTGCTCCTCTGTGTGCTTACTTCAAGGCTACAGTTCAAAATTCCCAACTCTAACTTTTGCCGTGTCCTTTCTCTGTGGGGGGTGGGGACTCAATGCCCTACTGCCATGGCTCAATCAAAGTCCTAATCATAATTTAATCAATTAAATATGATACCTCTGACAGACCAGCTTACAAACTTAATCCAATAACTATTTTTGGAATTGATAAACAAAGCCAAACTGCTATAGGAAATCAGTTATTTTGTGCAGGAATCCATCCTGCAAAGTCTTGCGTGGGTCTGTCCAGTAGAGCCCGTGACATTGCAATGATATTATTCTTAACAGGGAGGTTCAGAGTGATCAGAGGGAGAACAGCTGAAGAAACTGTGCTCTTGAGCTGATCCCCAGCAGGCTTTTTATTCGGGATTTTTGCACGGTTAATGTTGGGATGATGATTTTCTGTTCAGTATGATGAGCTTGAGAATGGGCCTGGCAGATTAACCTAAGAATTGATAATAAAACAGGAAGTATTGTTATTCTGATGAGAGATATTATCCAGATTCATATGTTTAGGCCATGAAACCAATTTTAGGAATTTAACCACTATAAATTATCATTAAGTATTTAAAACACTTTTTGCTGAGCAAGAAGTTGTGTTTAATATACTTGATATTCCAGGCATTTCTGGGGCGCCAGTACTTCTCCCTGTAAATGGTAGGAGAAGGCTTCTTGAAGGTGAGTTTTAACTTGTTCCCAAGAAAGTTGGGAGCTATTACAAGGCAAAGGGGTGACACAAATTTTAACATGTTCCCAATCACACTGCATATCTTGTTTAGTAAGCAGAGCTTGTTGTTTTTCACCTATCCAAAGAATAGATATTTCTAAAGCATCAAGTTTGGTAAGAATATTATTATTGATATGAGTTTATGTTAAAAGTTCATCGGTGAGATTGGTCATAATTTGATTAACAGCATGAGCAGTCTGAACAGATTCTGTTGAGGCAATTGCCACAGTGGTGGCAGTGGCAGTTATGATAATAGCTGAAATAATGAAAGTAATAAGCATACCAAAGAATCTTTTAGGTTTAATTGTTTAAGATTTCCCCAAGTTACTCCCTGAATTTGGATAATGTTAAGGCATGGTTGTGTCCGGGAGTTCCTTTGTTCCTCCATCATCATCTTCTCCATCTGTGGTATTGGGTTGAATGGGTAATCTTTCCAGCTCATGGTATAGCTTCACGTTCTTTGCTGGTAGCCACTGGGGACCTGTTGGAGTAAGCACACAAACATTCCCTCTCTCCCACATTATGAGGTTACAGGGTCCTTTTTAAGATCCATCACTTAACATTTCTTTGTACAGAATTTTAGCTTGTATTTGATGACTCTCCTGATTAGGGGAGAAATGGTTTTCAGCTGCTGAACGACCATCTTTATCACAATTTTTAAAATTTTAAGTATATTGTACTAGGGTTATTGTATTTCTGGGGGAGGTATCCTTACTCCCCCTTCCTTGTTTTATTGTTTTAGATGACATGATATATCCTAAATATTTTCAATGCTGAGTTAATTGGATTTTATTAGGCATTATTTGGAAACTGGCTTGGGTAAGAGAATTTTGAAGATGTTTATAGAGTTGTGTTAAAAGGAGTTACAATGAGGATAAATACATGCTTGTGGGAAGGCAGTACAATTAGGGTATAGAGTCTTAAAGACATAATATTGATACATGGTGGGTCTATTGAATATTTTTTTGTGGCAGGACTTTTTATTCATATTTAGTTAGTGAATTTTTGTTAATAATTTAAAGAATATAAAATCAGTGAAGGATTGTTTAAAAACAGGTTTAACTGTTATATTCCAATCTTATACAATATGTATACATACATTCATTGCTTACAAAACCAGGGGACACACTGATATATTTGGCTTATTTTTGGCTAGAGTCCTGGATAGATACAAGATAAATGCTAATATGTATATCTAGTTTAATAAGCTTATACTGACAATTAGAGTGAGAAACAAGAATAACATAATCAATTAAAAGATTGAATTAATATTGAACAGAGTTATAGAATGATAGATAAACAGAGCAGTTTTACATATGAACCTACTAACATTTAGCTTTTGGTTGGGATGTTTTGAATTAGTAATTGATACTAGCATTTTGATTGAAAACACTTGTGTAGAACAACTTCTCCTAGGGTTGGACTTTAACAGGTTTGATTAAGGAACATCTTTTTACTGTGTTTATGATTAATGAACTTCATATTACAGTTGCCAACTTCTGAGCAGAGTGCCAATTCCTGAGAAAGTTGCCAGCCTCTTCAGGAAGGAACACAACACTCCCTGGACTGTACATTCCAAGGTTTATGCATTAGTCCCCTAGAAAGTGGTCAGCCTTCTCAGAACACAACACTCCTTGGAAAGCACTTCATCTCTTTTTATTTTTTACAAAACATCCCTGATGTACTTAATGTTTTAATTTTCATTATTCTTTCTAAAATATGAAAATTGCTGACTAACAAGGCATTGGTTTGCTGATTAACAAGGTTTTTTGCATGATGTTTTATTTTTAGGTTTGAATAATACCCACTAAATTTTTTCCCTAATATATTCAGTTTTAGGATTGTTTAAACTCAAAATAAGAGATTTACATATGCATTCAATAATATATATTTATGTGTAACTTACAAGTTATCAAATTATTTAATAATGTAGTATATTGTTTTGATTAGTATCTAAGCATCTTATATAGTTCATAATTATAGTAGACTATATAACAACAAATAATAATAAGACTTTTAACTAACAGACATCTAATGAATAAACTTTTATTTCTTATGGGTTTAAGGTTCCTAACCAGTGAGTTTATATAGGCTAGCAGCATGATCAAAATGATTTCATTTTTTTTCTATTTTGAATAGCTTGAGACAAATTATTATTTTATTATTTGGGCTGTGGGACAGCACTTGAACTTGTAATCTTAATACCCGCATTGGTTTTGCTGTTAGCATTTTAAATGGAACTGGGGCTTTGACTCACAGTGTAGAAATTAAACTTGGTTTATTGTTGGATTTTTTTTTTTAACAGAAGTGGAATGTGGTCTGGCTTGACTTGCCAAAGGAGATACTAAAGAAAGCCTTAGCAAGTTCCAAAACAAAGCGATAGTGATGTAACTGGATATGAATTTTTTGCAACAAACTAGCAATAGTTAGGACTGCTGCATACTGCAGTGGTCTTATTTTAATTAGCCATAATTTACCGTTATGCATTATCCCTGACAGCCTTTAATTGCTGCTCTATTTCTGCAGGTATATAGCTGCATCTTCAGCAGAGGTGGGATAAATTAGATGAACATGAGTTAAAGCATTTGCCTTTTGATTTTTAGGCATAGAGGTTATTTCTGTGACACATAAACATTGTTAAATTTTTAGGAATTTTATACACCTTTTAAGTGTTTGTATAAAAAACTGAATACTTCATTTAAGGAATGTTTATGAGAACAAATACACAAATAGTGTTTTTTAAAAATAAATAACAATGGATGAGAGGCAAATACTCCTCTCCATCACCCTGTGCTGTGCTTTCAATGTCTAAATTACAATCTTCAATATTCTCTCCTTCTCTGAAATGAACAAGACACTAAATATTAAAATATTGTTCTTTTCTTAGTGATGATTTCTTCCTTTTCTCCAATTCCATTGCAAAACCAAATACCTAAGCTAAAAGAATGTGATAGCTTGAAATAAAAATGTTATGATTTCCTAGACCAGATAAATAAAGAACTTTTTAACCCTAAACTTTCTACCAATAGAATATTGGCCAAGACCTAATATGATAAGGCATCAAGTAAACACAGGACACATAAGAATAAATGAGAAGCCAAATTCAAGTTTTAACATATCCAGATTTAATTTCTCTTCAAAAATAGAATCCACATAGCATTCCCTATTTTCTCTATTAATTTAGGACTAAAATGACAAGCAGAACTTCATATTTTACCATAAAATTAAATGGAAATTTAATCACTACTATTTAATTTCTAGAGGGTGTTCAAAGCAAATATGTAGTGTGTGTAAGTAGACACCATTATATTTGCAAACATTTCTTAAATATTTAAATTAGGATAATCTTCCACTATGCTTATAGTCTTTCACTGAAATAATATCGAGATTAAAACTTCCAAACAAGAAATTCTGGGAAAATGGCATCAGAGTAGCTAGGCAGGGCTCAACTGTCTCACAAAAACAATGGAAGAAGGAAAAAAGCTCTCTGAGGGATTGTGGTGGGGATCTGCAGATGAGGAGGGTGATGCACATCATCCAGGAGGAATAGTGACAGTGATAAACAGGCCAAATGAAAACCAGAAACATGGACAACCACAAGAATATAGAATAAGAGGAACCAAATGTCAAAAAGGAACCTTAATACAAAACAAACAAACAAACAAAAAATAAAACCCTAGTTTAGAAAGAGAAGTTAGCCATCTGAATCAGTTAATCAAGATAAACAGATGCCTAGACACCAGCAAAAAATTACAAGCCATAATATGAAATAGGAAGATATGGCCTAGTCCAAAGAGCAAATTGAAAAACAGGAGGAGATGCAGAATGTAGAACAATTAATCAAGGATGTCCAAGCAAATATCATGTATCAACATAATGAAGTGAAGAAAGAGAAAAAAGATATTAAGAAGACATTGGGGTAATATACAGAAGAAATCATCAACTTATGTAAAAGATAATAGATCTGATGGTGATGAGTGGACAATGCAAGGAATAAAAAATATGCTGGAAGTACATGAGAGCAGATTTGAACAGACTGAAGAAAGAAATAGTGACATCAAGTATAGTACATCTGAAATTACACAGATAGTAGAACAGATAGAAAAAGAATATAAAAAATTCAGCAGACACTTGGGTAATAAATCCTAACAGGTTATATTAGCCAGCCATGGGGTGTTTATACAAAGTACCAGAAATCTGTTGGCTTTTATAAAGGGTATTTATTTGGAGTAAAAGCTTACAGTTGCAAGGCCCTAAAGAGTTCAACTCAAGGCTGCTTTCTCAACAAAGTCATTTGCCATGTGTTTACACAAGGTAGTGTGTGATCTCTGCCTGTTCTCTCGTTCATTCTTCCTCTTAAGGCTCCATGGACCCAAGTTCTTCTGATCTCAGCTGTAGGCTTGCAAAGGGCTTGTCTCTCAGGGCTTCCTATATCAGTCTAGCATAGGGCACACTTCTTTCCAGGCTTTCTCAGCTGCTGTGCTGCAAATCATCAGGCAAATTACTCAGCTCTCTCTGGGGTCCAGGATCAAATATGGCAAAGCTCACTCTTCTTCCATATCTTCTTCCATGTCTTCTTGAGTGAGTGCCCATTTATATCAGTCCACCAAGGGGGTAGAGATGAAACACTGAGCCACAACCTGCTGACATGGTTGTATTAAAGCCCTAATCTTAACATAATTTAATCAAAGACATCTCAGCTTTGTCTAATGCAATCAACAGGTATCATGCCCAGAGGAACAGGCAAATTTACAAATATAAGGCATTCAACTGATTGGATAAAAGTGTCACCCATTGATGATGTAATCTCCCTGATTGATGCAAATTTAATCAGCCATCCATGCAGTAAACTCATGGATTGAAATCCATAAATGCTCTTGTATTACAATTAACCCAGTGCTTGCTGGAACAAAAACCTGGAAACAATTACCTGGCCGAGTTGACATTAACCTAACCATCACAGTCCACTCCTTGTCAGCTCAGCAGTCATACACATTGCCCTCTACCATACTTAGTCTCTAAGTAAAAACAATAACAGACAAGCATACATATATATTTCCAACTAACAATGTTCAACTCCCCTGTGTACAAGTAGAAACACATGAATTCCCCACAGAATAGGGTGTGAGTCGTTGGATAATATTCACACTTAAACTTGACATCCTTAAATATTATGATGTGGAATTAATACAACTTTTCATATGATAGGGGAAAAGGTTGGGGAAGAAAACAAGAAATTCATTTTGCATACATATACAATCATACTCATAATGAAACAAGGAAGAAGGGTTCATGACTTTTACAGTCCTCGTTTCTGTAACTGGTCATGTGGTTGAAGTACATATTAATCACAACCTTCTTCCACTACCCATTCCATGTTTCCATTACCTTCGACAAGCACTCACCTGGCCGTGGTTCTTTGCCTGTTGGGGTGGCCCAAACTTTCATTCCCAAAGATTCTGGGCCATTGTTAGTCCTGCCTGAATTGGTTTGTTGCAAATTTCCATTGACCTTAATCACAGGGCATGGCAGTACTAGGAGATGCCCTAGAGGATCTCCTGCATTCCAGGCAAACTCTTCTTTACCCCCATTATGTAGATGTAGTCGTATTTCCCCTTGATAGTCAGGATCAATCACCCCACCCAGTACAGTAATTTCCTTCTTTTCCTGTTGATTCACAAGCAAGATGAGCCCAAAGTGGCCAGGTGGCAGTCTTAACTGCCAATTCAATGGAATCATTATTATGTTCCCTGGTGGAAGCACTCCTTCTTTTGGGACTAAAACCTGTAGACCAACAGAGCTTATGGTTGCAGGGACAAGAAGCAAAAATTTTCCTAGTGGGTCACTAGGGGCAATAGTGAGGGGTGCCACTCCTATTTCCACCCCTTGATTCCTGGACCCATGAATCCTGGTTATGGGAGACACAGCACCATAGAGAGGATGCTGAATCAGAGCATACACAGCCTTCTGGAGCACATTGCCTCAGTCCTGCAAGGTATTGCCACGTAGTCGGTGCCATAATTGAGTCTTCAAAAGGCCATTCCACCATTCAATTAATCCAGCTCCTTCATTGTGATGGGGAACATGATAAGACCAGTGAATTCCATGGGCATGTGCCCATTCCTGCACATCATTTGCTGTGAAATGGGTTCCTTGATCAGATGCAATGCTGTCTGGAATGCCATGGCAGTAGATAAGACACTCGGTAAGTCCACGGATGGTAGTTTTGGAAGAAGCATTGCATGCCGGAAATAAAAACCCATAGCCAGAGTATATGTCTTTTCCAGGTAAAACAAATCACTTCCCCTTCCATGGTGGAAGTGGCCCAATGTAGTCAACCTGCCACCAGGTAGCAGGCTGGTCACCTCGAGGAATGGTGCCATATCTGGGGCTGAATGCGGGTCTCTGCTGCTGGCAGATTGGGAATTCAGCAGTGGCTGTAGCCAAGTCAGCCTTGATGGGGGGAAGTCTATGTTGCTGAGCCCATGCATAACCTCCATCCCTATCTCCATGGCCACTTTGTTCAGGAGCCCATTGGGCAATGAGAGGAGTGGATGGGGAAAGAGGCTGAGGATTAGCCACAGAGCAGGTTATCTTATCCACTTGATTATAAACTCTTCCTCTGCTGAAGTCACCCTCTGGTGTGCATTCACGTGAGACACAAATATGTTCATGTTTTTTGCCCACTCAGAAAGGTCTATCCACAGAGCTCTTCCCCAGACCTCCTTGTCACCAATTTTCTAATCATGCTCCTTCCAAGTCCCTGACCATCCAGCCAAACCATTGGCAACAGCCCATGAATCAGTGTACAAACACACCTCTGCCATTTCTTCTTCCAAGCAAAATGAACAACTAGATGCACTGCTCGAAGCTCTGTCCACTGGGAGGATTTGCCCTCACTGCTATCCTTCAAAGATGTCCCAGAAAAGGGCTGCAGTGCTGCAGCTGTCCACTTTTGAGTGGTACCTGCATATCATGCGGAAACATCTGTAAACCAGGCCCGAGTTTTCTCATCCTCAGTCGACTGCTTGTAAGGGACTTCCCAAGAAGCCAAAGCTGTGGGCTGGGAAAGGGAAGGTAACATGGCAGGGATGGTGACCATGGGCATTTGGGCTACTTCCTCATGTAACTTACTTCTGCCTTCAGGATCTGCTCAAGCCCTATCTTGTATATACCACTTCCACTTTATTATGGAGTACTGCTGTACACGCACAAATTTACGGTTTGGTGGGTCAGACAATACCCAGCTCATGATATGCAACTCAGGTCTCATGGTAACTTGATGGCCCATGGTTAAGCATTCAGTTTCTACTAAGGACCAGTAGCAAGCCAAAAGCTGCTTCTCAAAAGGAGAGTAGTTATCTGCAGAGGATGGCAAGGCTTTGCTCCAATATCCAGAGTCTGCATTGTGATTCCCCTATAGGGACCTGCCAAAGGCTCCAGACAGCATCTCTATTTGCCACTGAAACTTCAAGCACCATTGGATCTGCTCAATCATATGGTCCAAGTGGTAGTGCAGCTTGCACGGCAGCTTGGACCTGTCACAGGACTTCCTCTTTTTCCAGTACCCAATCAAAACGAGCAGCTTTTCTGGTCACTCAATAAATGGGCCAGAGTAGCACACCCAAATGAGGAATGTGTTGTCTCCAAAATCCAAAGAGACCAACTAAGTGTTGTGCCTCTTCTTTGGTCATAGGAGCGGCCAGGTGCAACAGCTTAACCTTTACTTTAGAAGGGATAACTCAACAGGTCCCACACCAGTGGACACCTAGAAATTTCACTGAGGTGGAAGGACCCTGTATTTTTGTTGGATTTATCTCCCATCTTCTGGAAATGCCTTACCACTAAATCTAGAGTCTTTGCTACTTCTTGTTCAGTAGGTCCTATCAACATGATATCATCAATATAATGGACCAGAGTGTGATGTCTCCTGGGAAAGAGAGACGATCAAGGTCCCTGCAGACAATATTATGACATAGGGCTGGAGAGTTGATATACTCCTGAAGCAGGATAGTGAAGGTATACTGATGGCCTTGCCAGCTGAAAGCAAACTGTATCTGGTGGTCCTTACTAATGGCAATTGAGAAAAAAGCATTTGCCAGATCAACAGCTGCATACCAGGTACCAGGAGAAGTGTTGATTTGCTCAAGCAATGATACCACATTTGGGACAGCAGCTGCAATTGGAGTCACCACCTGGTTAAGTTTATGATAATCTACTATCATCCTCCAAGATCCATCTGTTTTCTGCACAGGCCAAATAGAAGAGCTGAATGGGGGTGTGATGGGAATCACCACCCCTGAATCCTTCAAATCCTTGATGGTGGCACTAATCTCTGCAATACCTCCAGGAATCCAGTATTGCCTTTGATTAACTATTTTGTTAGGCAGGGGCAGTTCTAGAGGCTTCCACTTGGCCTTTCCAACCATAATAGCCCTCACTCCACAAGTCAGGGATCCAATGTGGGGATTCTGCCAGTTACTGAGTATGTCTATTCCAATTATGCATTCTGGAACTGGAGAAATAACCACAGAATGGGTCTGGGGACCCACTGGACCCACTGTGAGATGGACCTGAGCTAAAACTCCATCAATAACCTGACCTCCATAAGCCCCTACACTGACTGATGGACCACAGTGATGTTTTGGGTCTCCTGGAATTAATGTGACTTCTGAGCCAGTGTCTAATAAATCCTGAAATGTCTGATCATTTTCTTTTCCTCAATGCAGTTACTCTGGCAAAAGGCCGTAGGTCTCCCTGGGGAAAGGTGGGAGGAAGATGAACAGTATAAGTTTTTGGCAGTTTAACAGGATCCTTTCCCAAGGGGACATGGCCTTCTCCTCATTCAAGGGGCTCTGGGTCTGTAAACTGTCTCAAGTTTGGGAATTGATTAAAGGGGCCATGATTCTCTGCATCTGTAATTTGAGTTAGGATTTTTTTCACAAGACCTAGAATTCTTCTGCTTATACAGATTCAGAAGAAATTTAGTAGGCTGTCCATGTATTTCACTTCTAAGTACCCCAAGATCTATTATACAATGCCTTAACCCCATGCAACTCAGACTATTCTGTGTGTTGTTTTGAATCTGTCTTTCATTGCAGTAGCCATGCCCACCTTTCCTTTGGTGATTAACTGCTGATACTTGACTTTTACTGAACCAAGATCCAATCATCCCCATAATGTTTAAAGATTCCAATTCCATTACAGCCCCCCTACAGTAATATCTGGACTGCAGAGAAGAGCAACCACAGAACTCTTCAGAGAAGATGGAGTTAGTCTTACAAATTTATTCCTCACAGTCCTGGTTAAAGGTGTGTTCCCTGGACATTCCTGGCATGGGTGGGCAAGTCTTAAATGGTAAATCCATTCTAGCTTTCCAATCTCTCTAAGCCTTTGAATCCCCTCGTCTACTGTATACCACAGCAAATCAGGCATCTCAACATCAGACATGCTAGGCCATTGTTTAGTCCATGCTTCAGTCAGCCACCCAAACAAACTGTTAGAGCCCTTTCTAACCCCTTGAGCTACAGTGTTGAATCCATAATTTCTGCTTAGTGGGCCCATATCAATAAATTCAGCCTGATCCAACTTTATATTCCTTCCACCATTATCCCATACCCTTAGTATCCATTCCCACACATATTCCCCTGATTTCGGTCTATATAAGTTGGAAAATTCATGCAGTTCTTTCAGAGTATAGCGTACATCCTCATTGGTCACACTTTGCATTTCACCATTGGGGGCTTGTAGTGATTTTAGTCTAGTAATGGGTCTCAAAGACTAGAGGGATGGGGGGTATGGGTAAGGAGAAGGATTAGAGATTTCTTGCAGGCTACTGACCTGAGGGCATTCCTTTGCATTTTCTTCTGGTGAGACAGGATTAATCTCTGCAAGCAGGTTTTGGAAGACAATTCTTCAGGGCAGACTGGAAGCTGGGCCGTGCATGCTGGAGATTGGCTGGTACCTGCCTCAGGGCTGGGAGGAGGTCCAGACTTCCTGGGGCAGGTCAGAGGTTGGGCAGTGCAGGCTTCCATTTGGCTTGTACCCACCTCAGGGCTGGAAGGAAGTCCAGACTCCCTGGGGCAGGCTGGAGGCTGGATGACACCAGGTTGACAAGGTGTGGTCTCCACAGGGCAGGCCATTGCAGGCTTATCTGGTAAAGTCTCAGCACTATTTAGGGTTCCAATGTCCCCACCAATAT
>JAQZBX010066650.1:0-16076 GCA_029593785.1 Cabassous unicinctus
TATGGGAGATGGAGCCCAACCATTTGAGCCACATCCACCCCCCTCCGTTGTTTTATTTGTCTTCTACTGCCATTGTTTTTCTTTTTTTAGAGCATCCAGTCAATTTTCCCATTGTAATTTAGTTCATTTTTTTCAAAATAAATAAATAAAATTATCATATGTATGCCATTTTCTTACATAATTCCACATTTATCTTTTGCTTTAAATAATGAATCAAAATAAGCTGGAGATATTGTGAGGAATGGGGGAAAATGTTCCTCTCATTTTAACATCTTAAATGAGTTTTAAGATAAATGTAGATAGGGTCATTAATTATGTAAGACACCGTGTGGAAGGTGTTAGAAGAGTAGAAAACATATGCAAAGAAGAGTTCAATTTCCTAAAGTACAGACAGGAGAGTGAGGAATTTAAAATTATGTAAGAGATGAGCTACAAATTTAAGTGGAAAACATCAGGTTTCAAGCCAGGTTCTCTGAGATGCAAACGTTCGGAGACTTTGATGAGAGCTATGAGCACAGTTATCAATTGCTAGAGTCTGAAGCCACACTACCTGGAGTCATCCACACCCCACCCTACCATCCATCAGTATTGTGACATTTAACAAGATCCTCGCTAGCTCTAAAGCTTTATTTTATTTACCTGAATACAGAAATTATAAAACAATCTGTCTTTTATTGTTATAAATTTTAAATAATTTAATATGTACAAAACATATAGTTCCTGCAATAAGAGTGCTTACTGCTAGGTTTCCAATGTTTGGAAAATGTTCATTAAAATTGTCTGTTTACCCATAATAAAGCTGCATAACTTTATTAAACATTAATTTCCTTTTCTGGGTGTTTGAGATCATATCATTACTGTGGATGATACTGGTTGTCCCATGGTGATCAGAGGCCAGGATGAACATTTTTAAACATCTTTAAAAAATAAAACAGAGACAAATGAATAAAACGTGAAGAATGGCAGCAAAAGAAGGGGTCATGTGACAGGAATTAAATAGATCCTTGATTATGAAAAGTTTGGGAACCAGAGATCTGAAAAGCAGAAGAATGTGGGCATTTGGATAAGAAAAATGAAATGAAAGGTTTAGTGAAAATACTTTGCCAAAGCAACTAGATAAATATGAATCCTCTAGTTTACCCAGTCTAAAAAATCATGGTAGAAAAGCTTAAGAAAGTAAGTTGTCCTCATGGTTAAAGGCCATATAAGCCAGGTTACGAAATTTTGAAATTATTCTATTGGTAAAATAGAAAAATTGGAGGCAAAGAAAAATGAAAGTAGCTTCTGTTAAGATTTATTCAGTTCCTAATACGTAAGAACAAAACACATTCAGATATATTTAAGAGTATTTTGCCAGCATTATTTTTAAGGCATATTGTCCAAAAGACTTTTAGATTAACTGTAATGATGTGACTACCTCCTTCAAGATATCAGAGCCCCATTGCAGACATCTGGTTTTCTATTCCCTGCACTTAGAAACTCAGTGGATTCTTTGTGGCCCCAACAAAATAAAGACTGGCACTGTGGTCATTCCAAGTATGACTCATCGGTGTCTTCAGACTTGGTACTTCCTTTCTTAAAAAAGAATCAAAAGGTCTTTCAAATCTCCATTAGACAACATCAGATTAGAGAACCCAAAGATTTGGATTCTAGTAATTCTTCTGCCAAACATGTATCTTGATATTGGTCAAATTGGTTTAGATATAATTCTGAGTATAGATATTTGGGAAAGAGAGGGATCAAGAAGAAATCCTGCCAAATTTATCATTTTTATATTTGTAAAACACAGAATATAATAATCTTCACACAGTGTTTACTCATTAACTTTTAAATAAACTGTGTTCCTTTAGGAAAAAAAATACTACTTTGGATGAGATATATTTGTGAGTTTTCATTGTGAGAAACATTAACTCATAAATAACAGAAATTCAGACAGAGACTTCATAAATGCCAATATCACAAATGGCCACTCTTGGAATTTTAAGTGGATCCTGACTGGTCTTTATGGAGTTACATAAATTCAGTGATTTTTCTCTGCTCTTCATGCTTTCCTTCCTTGACTTTTTATACCACTTGCCATCCTTTGAAAGGAAATACTGATATTTGAAATATGTGATGAGTCATAAATTAAAATATGGACACTAATTATGGTTTTAAAATTAATATTTGAGATACTCAATGAGCATTCAAGTCTTCTAACACTGCACCATAATCTATTGACCACTATTCCTCCTGGTGCTTCCGCTTAGGCTTGCTCTGGTCAAGCATGACATTTGATATCCCTCATAAACATACCATGACAGCCCACTTTCTAATATTTTTTCACAGCAACTTAATGCTTTTTCTTCTGCTATAACTTCAAATCTCCAATTTTACTTCTGGGGAGAGTACCAAGTTAAAATACCATCTCTTCATAAAAGCCTTACTAGACTTCCTCAGCCACATAACTTGTTTACTACCAGCCTTCTACAGTCTCTCTCTCACTTTAGTTTAATTAAATGATGTAATCTCTAATTATATCCATGTCTCATTTTTGACTTAACATCTTTTTGTTCATTTGAGCATATAATGTCTCTTGATCTAAGTAAGACAAGTCAGCATTCTCCTTTGTGCACTTCAGGGTAGGGTGGGTGGCAGAGTTTGAATGAAAGCCATCAGTATGGTCCAGGACCAGAACCCAAGCCTTCATGCTCCCTGGCAACCTCCCTGTAACATCCCACCTCCATTGCCATGCCATGCATCAGACTCCAACCATCCAGGTAGAGCCAAGACAATGCCAAGAATAATAAACAGGTAAAGGGAGAAGTCACTGACATGATCAGTACCTGTGCTGACTATGAAATGGATGTCATCTGCTGGATGCATCAACAAAGAAATAAGCATTTTATATGTATATTTTAAAAATAACAGTGGGGGGAAGGGTTAGACAATGAGGGAAGGAGTAAGAGCCAGAGGGTTAAAGGGTCACAGAGGGCAAGAATCAGAAGGATGAAGAATCAGGAGATTAGATAGAGAAAAATTCAGACTGCAAGGGAAAGCAAAGAAGCATTTTATGGATAAAGATTACTTTAACAGTACTTTATTCCATGATTTAATTAAATAATTTGCTCCTCTCTCCTACACTATACATATTATTCCTCAACAAGGCAAGAGAAAAAAGTGGTAGCTTTTGACCACAAGTAACTGTGACAGTGGGTCCTTGACACCCAACATTAGTATCCAAGTATGCATCCCTATCTTTTTTTGCCCTTAACCTTTGCAAATAATGAATCTGCACATTTAGGGTGCTATACCTTATCCCCATTCACTGTACTCCCATTTTAATCATAATTGGTCTGAAACAGGTCTGTACAAAGCAGAGGTCAGTGAAAGGTGTGGCTCTCTGAAACATCAAAGTGTTCATAACACTGTGGGAAATAAGTCCCGGGAACTTCAGGTTTCTCAGGAGACAGAACTAGATGATGGTAAGTGCCTTAAAACTTATCTTTTTCTTGTAAACAAAGAGATGGCATCCAGTAGAGAGGTTGAGGAGTGAGTTGCTACAAGAGCGTGTCCTGGGAACACAAGTTCAGGGCACAACAGAAACTTCCAGCAAATAATCATTTTATTGCACAGAATAAAGTGTCCAGAAAGGGTAAATAATCTCCTTGAAACTTAAATAGCACAAAGAGTCCAAAACAGCAGGGGTAGAAGTCCCATCACAGCCAGTCTCCCTGGGTAACCAAAAAATGTTCTGATTTGGGTTTGATGGATGGCAGCTCTGCATGCCCCAATTCACTTTGGAGAAGAGAAAACATTCTGTACTCTTTGAGTGTTTTCACTCACCTCAGGGGGAGGGGGCCCTGTCACTGAGAATTCCTGTTATGAGAAGCATATAGGGATGCTTGTTTCTAGTTTCTGGGTTTAAGGTCTGGCCATGCCTTTTCATTAGACTTAACAGTTTGGGACAGGCACAGAGTGGAACACCAGTTGGAAAAATGGCACACAATAGTAAAATAGGTTATGGTAGCTGGAGGCCAGAGGGTGACTGTTTTGTGGATTTGTGACTTTCCCAGTAAAGAAGTTGAGGGTAGGTGAAGTCTGGGTAGTGGCCGCTTCACAAATACTTCTCTAACAGATGTCATAGCTTTTCTTTTTTAATTTGTTTGTTTTAAAGACTAATCATGTGCCCTGCATTTGCAATATTTAAATTGTAAATCAGATAGATCCACTCTTGCTTGTTCTTTCAGGATCTAAAGGGAAGGAAAACTCCCATAGAGGGTCAATTTTTTGTAAGGCTGGAGTTAGATACTCTAAAAGTGTCTGTGATACTGGCAGGAGGAAAGTTAATTTCCTACCACTGCTTCCTTTCTAGAAATAAAAAAGAAAATATCCCTGATAGTCTTTGGTAGAAATCTATCTAAATTCAGATCTATTGTCCCAAAGCATTTCCTGGATGAGCAGATAAATTAAAGATTTCTTTTTCCTCCAACAGATATTTATAGGAATTTCATAATAGTTCACGAATGATCAGAACTGCCTTTCTGCCTCCAGAAGTTCAAGAATTACTACCTTCCCCTCCCAAACCTAAAGGGACTCACCCAGGACAACTAACAAGGAGATGATGGTGGACAGCGACCATCCCAAGGAACTGCGAAAGTCTACAACTACCATCAGGAGAGTCCCATCCATCTCAATGAACTTCTTAGCACAGTTAGTCCAGGAGCACAGTGAACCATGGAATAATTAAGCCCAGTCAAGTCTATCAATAGGCAGATTTCATCCTCATTCCTTTTCTCCTCTCCCATCCTTAGTAACATCTTCCATTTCCTTAAGCAAGTGCTCATCACCACATTTCTGACTCTACTCCACACACATACACTGCTCCAAGGAAAGTATACTTTCAAACTCATATCAAGGTGTAGACAACTAAAAGTTACCAAAGTCTTTGTAAGGCAAAACTGTAAATCCTGTTAAAATGATGTGACACAATTGAATGCTGGTTCTATCACTTATGTTTCTGGGGCTTTAGCAAATGTATTATCTTCCCCTAATTTCCTATTCTTGTTAGCTGTTAATTAGAATACTTATTACTAGTCCTAATGATTGTATGGTGCTGATAAAATATACTAAAGTGTAAATAATTTTAATAAAATCTGTTCATGAAATTTCTTTAATTTTTAAAACATTTTGCAGTTGGTTATTCAGTAAAGAAAGGAAAGAAGAGGATGCAAAGAAAAAAATTACATATATTTATTTGTAAATCAACTCCCTTATAATTTCAACAACAAAGTTCACAAATTTCAAGCATACATTTAGGCGAGTTTTGACAAATGTATGCACCCATGTAATGACCACCATTTCCATCACACCAAAGATGAATCTTCTTGCCCCTTTGTAGACAATCACTTTTTATAGTTTTTTCAATGACCTCTTCTATTCACAGGCAACAAATTAGATTTTCTCTTTTTGCATAGTAAGGTGTATTAGTCAGCCAAAGGGGTTCTGATGCAAAATACCAGAAATCAGTTGGTTATTATAAAGGGTACTTATTTGGGGTAGAAGTACACAGTTACCAGGCCATAAAGCATATTACTTCCCTCACCAAAGTCAGTGCCATGTGTTGGAGCAAGAAAGCTGACCAAATCTGTGAGGGTTCAGGCTTCCTGGGTTCCTCTCTTCCCAGGGCTTGCTTGTCTCCCGGCTCAACTTCTGTGCTATCTCCACAAGGTCAGCTGTAGACTATGAGGCTCTCTAGGCTTTGCCTCTCTCCACAAGGCCAGCTGTAAACTATCAGGCAAACAGCTTGTTTCTCTTCCCAGGGCCTTCTCTCTTTCCTCATGACCAAGCTCCTCTGTGTGTTCACTTCTCAGGGCTCCAGCATTAATACACAGCATCAGAACTCCAACTCAAAACCCCAACTAACTTCTGTGATCTACCATGTAGTTTTATCTCTGAGTCCCTGCCCACAAAGGGGAGGGGATACAATGTCCTACTGATGAGACCCAATAAAAGCCCTAATCATAACCTAATCATGCCCAGAGGAACAGATCAGTTTAAAAGCATAATCCAATATCTATTTTTGAAATTCATAACCATATCAAACTGCCACATAAGGGAAAAAAGCAACTCTGGAAAATTATTTTCCTACCAGATTGACATTAATATTTTAAACTTAATGCTGTAAACTTTGTGTTCCTATAGTGCCAAAAGAAGTTGAGAATAGAAATGCTTGAGATTAAATAGCAACCTAGTAACTGTGGCCAGCTCCAAAAAAAAAATGAGAAATTTCTCAGAGGCCATCTTGTTTCAGTACTATACATTTGAACCAAAACAGACCGACCCAACTTTTGGGTCATATGGAATGCACTTGGCAAAATCACTTGATTTTGCAGTGATGCAATTTATATTACCTTATTGTTGACTCCTCAGCAGGGATGGAGTAATAGAGGATACAAAATGTTAGTGACTGGGATTGCAATTCTAAAATGTAGCCAGAAAAGTCATATTGAGAAGGCACAATTTACTAGTAAACCAGGTTAAGTGATGTTCTAAGCCAGACATAAATCTGAAGGAAGAATAATAAAGCCATAGGGAATGATTTGTGCAAAGCTTCTTAAGAAGGAGCATGCTGAGAGTTGTGTAAAAAGTTGGTAGGATCAATGGTTTATAAATCACATAGGAGTTCAACGAATTGTTAGAGTTCACCTATGGTACATGTAAAGGGGAAATAATAGAGGTGGGGTTGGAAATTAGGGAGTATGAAATTGAGATAATAGGAGGGTAATGACAAGATTTAAAGTATGACTATGAGAGTAAGCATCTAAAATGGTTAAAGATTACTGTAAAACTATTTGGCAATCCAGTCAATAAATAAACCAGCATATTGGAAAGATCATCTTTGTGGATGTTAAAATCATCAAGAATTATGGCAGAAACATGGTCGAGTTACAGTAATCAGGAGCCCAAACCTTCAAAGAATTAATTGGAATGACCTGGTAAACCAGAGATAACTAAGAAAGAAGGGCTGCAAGTGGCATAATCTGACAGAGATTAAGCAGTATTGATAAACAATGATACCTCAAACCTCCTTTCCAGGCACATTGGCATGAAAACTGTGAGAGAAAACAGCACCCACTTAAATGGAAGAAGCATACAGAGTGGAGGACCAGGAAAGCAAGCAGATAAATGCAATAGTCACACAAGAGATTGAGAATGTAGCTGATTCTGATCATTACTGTCCCAAAATCCAGAAGTAAAACGATAGAGAATGTGCAGGGATGAAAATTAAGATCAAAAGTCGGCTTCACAAAGTAGAAGGGAGATAAAAGTACAAGTTTAAATAATCTCATAAGTAAAAGAGCAGTCCGTTATTTGAGAAACATTCATTCAAACTCTCTAAATCCTTGGAACTCACAAAGTCCTGGATTTGTTACTGGGTTTTTTGAAATAGCATAATCCACCAGAATGTGAGCTCAGAAGACAGGACAAAATATTACTTGGTGCATAATGAGGAGTCAACAAATATCTGTCAAATTGAAATTAATTTTGAATAAAAATGCTTCTATGGATATTTCTGGTTCTCTATGCCTGTTTCAGAGATTGCTAGATGTCCACTAAAATCCTTAATCCTCTTCAGCAGTAGCAGAGTTACCTGGGTTCATGGCCTCCCAAGCAGAGCTCCTTTGTATAGCAAAATTAAGATGCAAATCTGGTAGTCAAACCAAAGTAAAAAAAAAAATCCATTAGTCAATTTCTGAGACATCCTCCTTTATATCTATTTTGATGAACCTCAAACTCAAGTGTTTTGAGTTTTAATGGTCAATTTGAATTCATATCCTTAATTGAAGATAAATCATCAAATGCCCTTGCTAGTGGATTTCTAGCAGTCTCTGACAAAGCTATCTGGCACCAGAAACATGCACAGAGAATTTTTTACTGAATATACCCCATACCTCTTTGCTACTAACTGAAGTTTAGTGACTAAGTTCTTTTTGACTGGTTGTAGGCAGAAAGTATATGTGTAAGTTCCAAGCTGAAATCTGAAATATTTAGTGTGTGCTTCTACAAGTTTATTTGTTCTTTTTGCCACCTGAAACCAGACTGGTGGTGTCACAACTGTAGATAACAGAGCCCTTTGGAAAGACTTTGCAAACAGTGATGTACATATGGATAACATGATGTGAAATTAAATTATGATTCATTCTGGGGTGGAAACCATAATTCAGTATTTCTAACAAGCTCCCTGGAGATTCCAATGATACTAGCACATGATCACATGTTGAATATGAAAGCATTGTGAAGGGCAAAGAAAAAGATAGAAATGAAACAATCCATGAATGAAGAAGAGAAGATACACTGCCCTATCAACCTGGATCATGTCAATGAGTCTGGCACATCTAAAAGAATAAACTTCCTATATATTAAACAACTCTTTCATTGGGTGTCTCTTTTATAGACACCTAGTATTACTCAGAATAAAAGCATAAAAGCATAACAGCAAAAACAAACAAACATGTTACCACTCTCCTATTTATGTAAATGTACTATATTTCTGGGAGAGTAATTGGATTTCCATTATTATACAACACATACAAAGAAGAAATTGCTTTATGAGTATTTTTTGTATTTTTCTGTTAATGATATAATTTGTGTTGACCATAATAATGTACACCATTGGAGTTTGAAACAAATCAAAGTAGATATATAAGCAGTAAAAATCAGATGTTGCTTCTTCCACCATAAAGGATCTACAGATTACGGTCTGACCTTCAGATTTGCTGGACACATTGGAATTTATTAATTCTCAGAGCTGGACTTCTTTGTATAGCCTAGATCATTTTTACCAAATATAAAAGGGCCTGGAATGTAAACCTGGGCATTAATTATGAGTTACTTGGGAAAATGCAATTAAAGAACAGGCCTATATATGTACAATATTATTATCTATTGCTGAACAACAAATTGCCAAAAATTCAACATCTTGAAACATTTCTTATATTTTCTCACAGTTTCTGGGACTCAAGAGTGCAGGCACAACTAAAGTCCATGAAGCACTGGGTGCTTCTGTGGTGTGTCACAAGGCTGCAATCAAGGTGTCAGCCAGTGCCATGATCACATTTGAAGGCTCAATTGGAGAAGGATCTGCTCTCAAAATCATGTGGTTGCTGGGTTTTGGCTAGAGGCTGCCCTCTGTTCCTTGCTATGTGGATGTCTCCAACCCTGGCAGTTTGCCTCATCAAAAGCCATCAAGAAAGAACGTCTGAGAGCAAGACAGAAATTACAATCTTATGCTCATAGCCAAAGAAGTGACAATCCTTACATTTACCATATTCTATTGGTTAGTAGGAAAACATATATCCCACCCACACTCAATGAAATTTGATGCCACAGGTATGAATACGAAGGGCAAGAATAATTTCATGAATTTAGAGTCTCTTTAGGATCACCCTATTCATTAGTCAGTATATGAATTTCTACCCAAAAAACAGTCTTCATAAAATGTAAGTTACCATGGGAGGTTTTTTTTTCCTGAGGAAAGAATCATTAACAGACAGCCTCACAACATTTCAGTGATTATTCAGATTTACATAATCATAATTGGCTGGACTAGAGTGTCCGTTCACTCCCAGAGTGTAACTCAAAGTTTTAAGTCCAGCACTTCATTTCCATTTTTCTGTGTACGGGCATAGTTTATTTAAGAAAATATTTCTTTCTGCTACACTGATTTTTGTTTTCTAAAGCATAGAACAATTTTCTTAATTTTAAATATTAAAGAGAACTCTTTTAAAGGAAAAAATATCTCATGAACCCCAGTTTTAATGGGAATATTTACAATATAATATTACAAATTTAGATGTGTAAATATAAAATGAGTTATAATTGCCTTATAATTTTAGCACTTATATAAATGAAAAGCTAAAATAAATTTTCAAACAGAACTGCAAAACTAGTAATAAAATTTAAATTAGCAATAAAATTTAGCATGACTATTAATGTGGTTATATTATAGTAAAATTGACACATATGAGTATTACACAGAAATGTAGCAAAGGTAATTTTGAGTTTGGCACATAAATGTTAGTACTATTTTCCTCTATTGAAACTACTGCAAAACCATTATTGTGTACCTCACAATCATTTGACATCTACTTGATACAAATACTTTCATCATTTACCAAGTTCATATCTGCATACTTCTTATATTGCCAAAATAGTGTAGCAGTGGTTGGTGTCACCATAGGAGCAATCATTCATCGGCAATGAAATTATGTGGTCATATCTGCATATAAGTTGGTCATCAGAAGACCCAGAATGAGCTAATATGTATTATTATTTATCACCCAAATGAAAACATTAATAAAGCATTTTTATAGAAACCAACATGCCCCAATGTTAAGATCTGTGATTTATTTTCTTCAAATTTTAAGCACTCCATCATGACAACCACCACAAGTACTTAGAGTTTCTGCTGTCTTCCAATGACTCTTCAACTGACTTGGGATGCATTCCTGTATAAAATAGACAAAGGTACTTGCTTTCTTGGCTTTTACATTCTAGTGGGAGACATACTAGAAAAAAAAAACAAATATTTATGTAACTAAAATGTACATCTTTTAGAAGATGATAAATTATATTAAAATAAGAAAGAGTAAAGAAAGATAAAGAGATCGGGAAAGTGTGATGGTTAGGCTAATGTGTCAACTCAGCCAGGTAATTTTGTCCAGGTATTTGGTCCAGCAAACACTGGGCTAATTGTAATACAAGAGTATTTATGGACTTCAATCTCCAGTGAGTTTACTGCGTGGATGGCTGATTACATCTGCATCAATCAGGGAGATTGCATCATCAATGGGTGATGCTTTTATCCAATCAGTTGAATGCCTTAAAAAGGGAAGTGATTTCAACATTCAGGGAGAATTTCCCAGCTCATCATTGGACAGGCAACTTTTCCTGGAAACTCATCAAGGACTTTCCATCGGACTTTCATCGGAACCCCTGGTTTGCAGCCTGCCTGCAGAACCTGGACTTGTGCATCCCCACGGCCACATGAGAGACTCTTAAAATCTCATATTATTGACAGATATCTCCTGTTGATTCTGTTTCCCGAGAGAACCCTGACTAATACAGAAAGCTATGAGATGCTTAATAAATCTGGAGATTTGGGAGGCCTCACTAAGGGGACCCTTAGAGCAGTGTCTTAAAGAGATGAAACTAATAACCAAAAACATTACTGGAAGACTGGCTTAAGCAGAATAAACAGCTAGAGCAAGAATCTTAAGGTGCAAGCCTACCTGGTGTGATTAAGGAAGAGCAAAAAATTCAATGTGGCTGGAGACAATAGAACCAGAATGTAAGTAGCAAAGAAGCCGAAGAAGAAACAAAAGGTCAAATCAATGTAAAGATTTTGGCTTTTCCTCTGAAGGAAACAGAAATACTACAGGGGTTTTTGCAGAGAAGTGGTCTGATTTTAATTAAATTTTATAAGGAGTCTGTGGTTTCTGTGTTGCAAATAGATGAAGCAAGAAAAGAATAGAAGCAGCAAAATTTGTGAGAGTCTATTCTTGTAGAGGAAATAATTTGAAAATATACCATGTTCTGGATATAGATCAAAGGCCAACATGTTTTTTCTATGTAATATGTGAATTTGATACTACCATTTTTTGTTCTCCAATATTTTCTGTCTGGGCAAACAGAAGAATGGATTATTTGACTAGGAATGACTGCATATAGAGCATGATTAGAAAAAAATCAGTCTTTAATTGTGAAGTTTCCTATTAGAGATTTAGAGGAAGATATCAGGAATCAGTCTCCCAATCAAATGAAAGATCTGGGTGGATACCGAATTTGAGAGTCTTGGGGACAGTATTAAAAGGCATAGTATCCTTGTTTTGAATTGGAAAATTTTAACATAGCAAAAGGAATGAAATTGCTCCTGTGAACTTTGGTGCCATTAACATATGAGTGTCTGGAGGAATCTCAGCGAATATTTAATTATTGAGGGATAGAAACCTTTAAGATCATCAATATCTTTCCACAAATGTTTATGCCACAAGAAATTTCATAAAATACAAGGGAAAATGGGTTTTAACCTTTATCATCTCATCTCCATTACCATTTCTCATTTCCACATTTCTGTTTTCTCCAATCCAAAAATTCCTTTTGCTCTATACAGCAATGCTAAAGTGTATCAATGGGTAACAAAGTCAAACTTGTGGCAAGTCAAGATGCTTGTTGATATTTTAAGTTACAAAAAAGGAAAATATTGCCACACCATCAACAGGACTTGCAGTTTGCATGGTTACTGGTAAAGAATATGGGCTTTATGTAAATCTTCAAAATTTTATTGTTAGATTGAGAAGGAACATTAGTGGTATTATTCCCAAAGAGTCATGCTCATCCCAAGCTTCCAAAGTGGTATTGCATGGGTTTATCCACCATTGTTTAGATTCAGTCCTTAGATCCATAAGAAAACAATCATCAGTGTTTTGGTTTTTGAAGATGGACTTTTATTGCCCAGTTCCTCATGATCTGGCTTTTATTGCTCAAACTCATTAGTTAACAATTCCTCGAGCTGAATGTAAATTTAATGAGCTGACATAAAAAATATAAATCTACAAAAGAAAATGCTTATCCTGGACATTGGACAATAACTTTCTATCCAAGGACTTGCATTTCCAATATTTGTTATGGCCTCAAGTAGTGATGGCCCAAAACATCACTCCTTACACAAAAGGGTACCTGTCAGGCAGGCTGGCCTGAATATCTTACAAAATAATCAGTGAACCACGTCCTTGTGTTAAGATTGTGCCAGCCACTATCTTTATATCAATGTTATAATAACTACAATAACAATAAATCTACTTTGGTCCTTGGTTAGACCTTCCTCCCTTATGTTTGTTCCCTATGTCTTGAGGGATTTGGTATGATGAACATTCTGAGTACTTCAGGCTGAGAGAGGAATTAGAAATTATGTGTTTTATCCCTATATGATTTCAAGGAACAGATGAAGGGTCACATTACATGTTTCACAAAAAGGTACCAAAATTCAAATAGGGGCTTAGTGATCTGTTATTTTTGGACCTTTGAACTAATAGGTTTCCTGGAGTCACTTTGAGGTGGCTTTTAGCTAGAAGATAAGATATGATTCTGATTCAGTATGCCAGACGTATTGTTAACAAAATGGATCAGTCATAAATCAAGAAGGAATTATTAGACTTGGATCAGAAACATGGAGAAGAAAATTCCAAACCTGCATTATGTACAAAAAGGGAGATAAAGTTCTAGATGTAACAGGATCTGGATGAGAAGTTGCAATTCAAAGAATAGGAGTGTTGAGTTGTTTTGGGCTCCCACAAAAATTCCTGCACTTAATGTAATGTCATCTATATAACTTTTTCTAAAAATTAATTGGGTTTCTGTGCTTTGTGCTCATTTTGCCTACTTCCCTAACATTCATGCTGAGAAAACATTATATTATCTATGTCAGAATGAGCACATTTACTCATCTCTATCAATTAATTTTATTAAAACACATACAGAAATTGCAATTGGTGTCTTCCATTCTGCTACTTCAACTCACATTTTGTTGAACCATAACTTTCTTATGGTATTTTTAACTTCTGCATTCCTCAGAGTGTAAATCAGACAGTTGAACAAAGGTGTCCCTATAATGTAAAACACAGACACCATCGTATCCACTGGAAATATGTTTGGAGGGTGAGTACATATGAATATATGAGGAGTAAATGTTAAGATGACCATGATAATGTGGGAGGTGCAGGTGGAGAGGGCTTTCTTTCTTCCTTCTGCACTCTGGTTACTCAGAGAATGTAAGATTAAAATATAAGAGATTATCAGGATTATAAAACTTATCATGCATGTGGCTCCACTATTAAAGATTATGAGTAGATTTATGACATAAGTGCCCATGCAGGAAAGTTTCAACAATGGTTGCATACGGCACAGATAGTGTCAATAACATTAGGACCACAGAAGAGTAATTTCAAAGCCAAGATAATCTGTGCTGAAGAATGGATAAATGATACCACCCAGGCCAGATTCACCATTAGAATACACACATCTCTACTCATGATGCTTGTGTACTGCAGTGGCTTACAAATGGCCATAAAGCAATCAAAGGACATGAAGATAACATCCAACATCTCCATGCACCTGAAGAAGTGGATTGCAAGGATCTGGGCCATGCACTCATTATAAGAGATAATTTTCTTCTCAGAAAAAGCATCTACAATAAGCCTTGGTGCCGTTGTTGTGGAGAAACAGTCATCAGCAAAGGATAAGTAGAAAAGGAAGAAGTACACACGGCTCCCAAGCTTCTGACCATATTTGATGGTCAAAACACAATAAGTGAATTTGCCAACAAGTTGCCAAGTAGAGAAACAAGGCCACAAACACTGCATCCTTCTTTAGAATATCCTGTGTTAACCCAAACAGAATGAACTCTTTCACACTGCTATTCATATCCAAGGTTACAATAAATATAGAAAGGTTGCAGCTGAGAAATAGTTTATCTGCAAAAAAATGGAGATAGTTGTGATTTGGCAAGGGCAGAAGACTTGTGATTTTGATACCTCTTATAGTTCTAATTCTATGAACACTGTATTTCAGTAGCTCCCAAATTTTTCAATGCATTAAAATCATATTGAAACTTTAAAAAAAATTGCTAATGACCAGGCTTTATCTATGGATTCTTCCTGTGTGGAACCTAGATTTTTTTTTTTTGAAAAAAAATCATGTCATTGATTTTGCTCTCTAGAAAAGCCTAACAACCTCTGACTTTGCTGTATCACCTTGAGTGAGTCACTTTAATGCCTTAAAATTTTACTTCATATAAACATTGCAGATTCTTATAGGCACTTATTAATTTTATGCATATGAATATGATATATATGCATGGATATTGCATCTCAACTGAAAACTAATATATCTTTATATTAAAAATAATAAATTTGCAGTTTCCCTCTTGAGAAAAGAAGATTTCTTGATATTGAAACCAGTTTGCATCCATTATTTTTGACCTCATCAATGTTTTGGTTTTGTTATGCTTTCAGAGGAAATTATTACTCCAACTTTTGACTCACTGTGGCCATAATTTTATTATTACTGTCATTTAGGACAGTAATGATGAAATGATGGTGAAATGTTCAAATAAATCATTGAGACTGGCATTATAGAGGAAAATTGCTAAGCATGTAAAATCTTCCAAATTTCATGCTAGATACACGATACTGAGTTTCACTTCTTATTAATCCTGCAATGTGTACCACGTCTTACATCTATATAATCTGAATAATGCATTTATTCAAATATGATTCTCTTTCATGTATCTGCCACAGATACATGTTTTCTTCCCATATTTTTTGTTTAAACATAATTGTAAAAATGTGTTTTTGAATTTCCCCATGCAGATATTTTTCCCTTGTACTATTCTATTTCTTATACTATAGGTATATATATGTGTGTAAATACAATCTTCTTATATTTTTATTATGCATTTTGATTTTAATTTTGTTTTAACACCAACACCACTTTACATGTAATTAAAGGAAATCCATAACATAATTATCCATTTCAGCACTTTTAAATCCCCATGTAAACTTTTCATATTATAATTGCTAATCTCCTATACTGTCATCCTGATAACCCTGAGAAAGCAGTCAGCAGGAGGCAGGCACAAAGCTCTACCTGTGGCTCCCACATTGCTGTGGTCATCATCTTTTTTGGTCCCTGTACTGTCATGTACATGTACACCAATGCTACCTTTTAAGAGGATAAGTTGGTGGCTGTCTTTTACACCATTATCACCCCTATGTTAAATCCCCTGGTTTGTACACTGAGAAATGCAGAAGTAAAGATTGCAATGAACAAACTGTTCGGCAGTAAGCACTTCTGGGAGGCTAATGGCAAATAGTTTGAAGTAATAATACTTTAAGTTAATGACCTTAAATTTTCTCAGCCTTAATTAACTCATCTGCACAATGAAGACAATAATAACAACCTCACAGGGTTTTTTGAAGGAACAAATTAGAAAATAACACAATTTACAGATGTAAAGTAATGTTTATCATCATTTT